>UNPT01000164.1:0-98320 GCA_900536445.1 Hymenoscyphus occultus
TGACATCTTTGATACAAGTAACGAGTTCACTTCCAAGTGAACAACCCGATAGTCTTCTTCTTATCATAGCATACCAACCAGCGAACACCCAGCCAAGTTTAGTTAGCCAGTTTGAGTATTCGTTACAGGCGCGTCCTACTCTTGCACCTATTACAACACCGTGGACGCAATTTCTGCTCTAATAAGCAAGAGCGGTTCTGGTTATCAGCTGAAATGCTAAAGTCGTACTATATTCTAATAGGAATACTAGGATGAAAATCTCGGTAAGTCTACTATTAGCACGCCTTAGATAGAATAGATATTAACTATACGTTTACGCGCCCGGCGGCTTCGGCTGCCTAGTATTACGACCCATACCCTAACCTTCCCCTTTATCTAACGCGTCGTTAAGTTAGCCAAAAAGCAGAGACTCCCGTAGGATATATAAACATAAGTAATCACACTCCCTAATAAGCCTTTAAGGCGAAAGAAGTTACCGGTTTACACTATAGCTTCTAGGATTCTTGCTTCTTATTAGTTTTTTCAAATACCTCTTCACGTGTTCTTCCCCATTATCGATAACCCTAACCCTTAATTATTCTAGTATTTACCTAAATATTTCATTAGTTAAACGAAGAAAAACAACTATTTATAAGTTATATAATAAATTCTAGAGTAGAATTCTATATTCTAGACCTTATATAAAATAGAATAGAATAGAATTCTCGTTATCGAATACTATAAGAGTAAGTTATAGTCTAGTCTCTAATATATTAATAGATAAAGTAATTAGTTTAATATATGAAAAATTATAGAAGCTATAGTAAATATATACTATAAGACGTAGATACTATAGTACTCTAATTGTTTTACAAGTAAAAAGCCCCTGGAAATTCCAAAATAAGAGTAATCTTGAATATTAACAATTTGTAAAGGACATAAGGGTTGGTCACTAGGCGCTTTGTCTCTGAATTAATGGTTTTGTATTGATTGAACGCGTCTAGAATTAGAATATTAAAACTTCTTTTTGGCACCTACGAGAGACCCCAAAGAACTTATGAGTCACCGATTCCAGCACCCCTCAAGTATGGGAAAAATACAAATCCCATTTTGAGTGGCGACCACGATCCCGGGGATCATAAGCGTTTCGTAGAGAGACTTGGACCCTGAGCACAGATTGATCCAATGAGAAGGAGCACTCTCATTTCCACAATTCTGGAATAAGTGGGTCCCGGGTTTCTCAGTGGATGGCTGGTCTGGAATTTACAGGGAGTCTGATGCATGGTGACCTCACAAAGCAGGCTCTGCTGGCTAGAGCGTTCTATTGTCTATCATTACCGGACATTGAGCTCCTAACCCTGCTTGGCTGTGTTATCCGACGGCATCGTTGTGTGTTGGCCTTCGCTGAATATCGGTCTGCGATCGAGTGACCTGACAAACAAACAAGAAAAAAACGGAACAGAAACCACAAGACAGAAAACGCAACGGCCAGGACGATTCGATTTTCGATTCTTATTCGAGTCCTCGCCAAGGTATCGCAGTTACACGAAGAAGCAAAATGGATTCTCTCCCTACCCCAGGAACCGCGTTCCTCACTTCGCTTCTGGACTTTGGAGAAGATACCGAGAAGAACTTGCACAGCAATAACCTTGAAGCACCACTTGATCCAATACAGCAGCAAAGTCCGCCTACAAGCGAAACCAAGAATAGATCTGAAAAATCAACGGGGAATGTAGAGGCGGCTCCAGCGCAGGACTACTCGTTATTTCAACAGGAGATTGAAAGAAGATTTAAACATGCTAGAGAGTCTGCCAGAGTACCCAAAGAATCGAAGGCCCTCACCCAAGATCAGATCATGTACGTTGCTAATATTTATTTCTATTGTTTTGAATGTATGCTGACTGACACTAGATCCACGATTGATAATGCTACTTCCTATGTTACAAAACTAGAGACGCAAACTGAAATACCCCTACCTTTGTATCCTCAGAGCGATTTTGACTTTGGCATGCCTTTCTCGCCACCACTTGTTTCACCAGTCGGGCCAGCTATACCAGATACTTCGCTGGATTTTGAAACCATGTTTTCTCATCCAATAGAAGGAACAGGCTTCGAATACCAATCCTCATTTTCCCCAGAAGCGACGCAAGAAGTTTCTAAGTCTCCCACAGAAGCCAACAAGAAACGATCTTTGCCAGTCGAATTTCCCGGCGATTCGGCGCTCCCAAGTACACCAAAGAAAGCGAAAGGCGCGCTCAAAAAGGATGGGAAACCCCGCGCGCGAAGAGCTCTCAGCGAATCTCAAATGAAACAAAAACGTGAATCGTTTCTGGAGCGCAATCGGGTAGCGGCCATGAAATGTCGATCGAAGAGGAAAGATGTAGTTCAACAACTACACGATGATATGAGATTGAGCAGTGAGCAGAATGCGGAATTGAGAATCATGCATAAAGGATTGATAGATGAGGTGGAGTCGCTGAAATATATGCTCGGGAAGTGTCGTGATACCCAAAACACCGATGTTGATGTTGATGATAATGAGAAGATGGCGGAAACAGAAGATGTTTCAGACAAGGAGAAGATGGCGTTCATGGATGTGTTGATTAAAGAAGGTCCGAGACGTCTAGGTTGACAGAGGATTTGGAGGATTTGAGATTTGTTTCTTAATTGGTTGTAGGGTTGCAGGCATAGAGTAGTACTGCGAGGTGTGGTTGGTGCATTCTTCGGGTGGAAGTCCATATTTATACCCCTCGAAAACCCTTTTGCTCATTCAAATCCATTGTTTCTGTTATCTCGGTAATAGAGGACGTCGTCTAGACAAGTCATTATTGACTTCTTGGCAGAGTTTGATATCCACAGTGACATTTCGTAATGTGAAATAACTCTGTATAACAACTGGAATTATGTACTCAGATTAGAGATATATTAAGCTGCCAAAGGTTCCATTTAGGATCACTGATTATATTGTTCGTTAACACAAGAATCCCTATTCATACTCGCTTATTTTATTATTAGTAGGGAATTTCAAATCTAATTAATATATTTATATTTCCTACTAATCCTTTTTAAGTAATATTTTAAGTCTTGAACATTCTTTACCGCTCTTATACTAGGTCTCGTTATAGTTTACAAGTTCCCTTAATATAACCTAGCTATATTTTAATTCTTTTAAGCGTAATTAAATAATTATAGATAATAGGTCTACTATAATTTCTTATAAGACTTTCCTAATAGTACTAGGTATTAGTATAAGAGATACTTATAAATAAGAGTTAAAATAGTAGTAATAAAAGTATATAAAAGTAGGTATAATAGTTAATTAATTAATTATAAAAAGGATAAGTACTTATATATACTAAGCTTTCTAATATCTTTATAATAAAAGTAGTAGATATATTATAATACTAGAAGTACTTTATAAAGTAGTTAAAATAGCCGAAAAATAGTAAATAATAAAGTACGAAATAACTCTATAAATAACTATAAAAATAATAATAAAATAGTATACTCTTTAATCTTATTCTATTTATTTAGCTCTATTAATCTCGATATAGTTTATATCGATTAGTTATTTTAAGGCGCTATTTAACTTCGATTTAGTTATTAAATTAGCTAGATTATTCTTTTCTTTTATTAAGAAAATATTACTAATATCTCTTATTTCGAATATATTATATAAGTATATTACGTTAATTATAAGCCTTTTCTTTTTAGTAGTTCTTAATTTAGTAATATAATCGAATATAGATTTCGAATTAGTATATATTTTAAGTAGAATATAATAACTAAGATATAATATTAAGGTAGTTTTAACGTATATAGTTATATTATATCCCTAGCTTAGAACGTATAGTTTCGATACTAGAATACTTCGAGTTAATTATAAGCCTTTTCTTTTTAGTAGTTCTTAATTTAGTAATATAATCGAATATAGATTTCGAATTAGTATATATTTTAAGTAGAATATAATAACTAAGATATAATATTAAGGTAGTTTTAACGTATATATTTATATTATATCCCTAGCTTAGAACGTATAGTTTCGATACTAGAATACTTCGAGTAACTCTCTTATACTTTAATAAATTCTAGTATAAAATATTAGTATATCTAGTATTATCTATTAGTACTAGTTGTAACAGACGTGCTTCTGGACAGTCGGAATAAACAACACTCTATTCTTAGGACAATAGATAAGGAGAGAAGTAGAGCTCGAGAGAGCTGGGAACTAAATACAGGTCGTGCGCGCTAGTACTAGCGCGCCTCGCCGAGCGAGCATGTGACATCCAACCCTCGTGACCATAACCGTTACACTAGTACCGAATTAAGCTAAGATATTATATGTAAGTTATTTATAATGGATCTATTTATAAAGTAGACTAATTTTAGAATACTAGGTTATAAAGGTAAAACTTTAACCCTTAGTTTTTATAATTAATTTACTATTATAATTACTTATTAAGTTAATCTACGTTTCTAATATTCGGATTTATAATCTATATAGCGAAAAAGAAATCGTATACTACCTTAGGTTAGTATATACTCGATATATAAGTACAAAGAGCTTAAAGCGCCTTATAATCCTAGGTTATTATAAGCTTTAATCGATTTTTTATTTTGTTCTTTTATATAAGAATAATTAATCTATTTTATTAGAGTATAATATAACTTCTATTAAAGTCTATAGGTTATTATATTATAAGAGCCTTATAGGGCTTAGATTTAAGTAGTAGAGTTATAGTAGTAAAATTTACTTTATTATATTTAGTAAATAAAGTATTTACTAGTATTAAAGAATTATTAGTTTATAATTCTATTATACTAAAGGCTTCTATTATATTTAATTCGTTTATTAAAAATAAGTATTAGTTATAGGTTAATAATTCTATATATAATTACTTTATATAGTATTTTAAATAGTAGGTATATATACTTCTAGTATACTATACTACGGCTTTTTAGCCTCGAGTATTTCACCTTCTTATTATAAAATTACCTTATAAGTTATTCGTTAGTATAGAAATATACTTATTATATATTACGTTTATATAAAGGTAGTTAAAGAGTTATAACTAGACTTAATATAAGTTTCTAGCTTATACGTTAAATTATAGGTAATTATATTATTATAAAGTATTTCTCTTTATTACCCTAGGCCTAAATAATAAGCCTTAATTTATCTTATTATTTTACTATACCTTTATTCTTTACGTTATAAACGAATTTAGAACTAAATATTATAATATTTAGTAGTACTTTTAAAGAATCTATTAGTTCGAAGGATTTAAGCTTTCTAAAACCTTTAATCTCTTCGAGGTTCGCGATACTTAATTTATCATTAGAAGTTTAAGGTTCGAAAGTAATAAAAGTTTTAGTTATAAGTAGGTACTTCTTAGGCCGGCCCTTAGGTCGCTTACTAGTAGTCTTCGGTTAAAGCTTTATAGTTATAGGTAGTTTTATTATAGTACTAGGGGATTTTAGTAGTAGTTTAATAGATTTTACTATATTATTAAAGCTTATCTTAGAGGGCCTAGGCCTTAGTATTCTTATAAGAGATAGTTTATTACTTAATTTAAAAGGGTTAATAATAATAAAATTATTTTTATTAGTATTATCTAGGTTTATCTTTTCTTTATAATATAAGTAAACTACTATAGATTAAAAAGGTATATTCTCTTTTAGAATTAGTAGTTTAATAATCATATTTTTACCTTCTATTTTAATAAGTAAATATAGGTTTATCTAGCTACCTTTTTCGCGCTATACGCGTATAAGGTATAAAAGTAGTAGCTCTTTTAGATATAAGGTAATTAGCCTATTTCGACTACTTAATATACTTTATACTTAGTATATTATATAATAGTATCTTAATTCCTTTATTACCTTTTACTATATAATAGCTCTTTAGATTATATTTATACTAGGTATATCTTTTTTCGATATTCTAGTATAAGTACTATATTGTGACGGTTATGGTCACGAGGGCTGGATGTCACATGCTCGCTTAGCGAGGCGCGCTAGTACTAGCGTGCGCGACCTGTATTTAGTTCCCAGCTCTCTCGAGCTCTCCTTCTCTCCTCGTCTTTAGTCCTAAGAATAGAGTGTTGTTTGTTCCGACTGTCCAGAAGCACGTCTGTTACAATATACTAGTAATATTAAGATAAGTCTTATAGATCTAGTCGTATTATTTATAGTCTTAAATATTATCTTAAGCCTAATATACTTATTAATTATAAGAGCTTTATTCGATATAATATTAAAAGCTTAGTATATAAGTTTATAATATTATTATACTTATTTAATCGAATTATAAGCTTTTATAGAAACTAGGTTAACGATTACGTTTATTGTTTTGGCGTATATTTAAAATTCTTTACTAACGAGTTATTTACCCTAGTTCGTAGTAATTATATCTAGTAGTTCTAAGTATATATAAATCTACTCTCTTAGTACAAGCTTCTAGATAGTTTTAGCCTCGATATTTATAAGCTAATTATAAACTTAATAATTAGTAGCTTTATTAACTAAATAGCCTACTAGCTTACTTTCGATATAAAAGATATTAAAGTAGATATTAAAGTTAAACTTATAATTATTATAAATTATAAATTAAAATTATCCTAGTAACTTTTAATATATCTAGTACTTATTATAGTATTTATTAAGAGCCTTAATTACTTTATAGGTAATATTAGTATAGCTAGCTCTCTAGAGTATATTATATAGTTTATAAATTAAAAGGTAGCTAAATCTTTAGTAGAGTCTTTAGAGCTCTAGCTTAGTTAGAAGTATTTAGTAGTATTTATTATAAAAATCGTTTATTACTAGCTACTAATTACTCTATTAAATAAAGAGGTAACTAAAAATATAAATTATTAAGAAACTTTTTAAAGCTTTACCTTTATTTATAATAACCTTTTCTATAAGGTTATTATATATAATTAAGATTTTTAATATATATAATAAAAGGTATATTAATACTAGATAGTATTACTTAAAAGGTTATAGAACTAATAGATAAGTCTACTTTTACTAAATCTATATTTTCGATCTTACTAATATTATATTAAATATTAGTTTATCTAGTTATTAATTTATCTAATTTAGTAGTAGAGAATAAGGCTTTATATATAAGGAATTAGATATACCTAGTAAGTAATATATTTGTAGCTTTTATATTTATTATAATACTAAAGAAGTACGATTTTAGGTACTAAAGTAGTTCTATAGTTTAACTACGATCTTATAATAAATCTATAGTATTTTTAAGGTTAATTATATATAAAAGTACTTCGTTATAAAGTCGGTTTAGTAGTATTTAAGTAGAATTATCTTTAAGGTTATCTAGGGTTATTATAAAAGTAGCTCCTAGGTTATATAACGGTTCTGACCGTCACGTGCTATCTCAGCCTTGACTAGCGTGGCTTGGCATCACACCTTGTATTTAGACTCGAGCTCCCTCGAGCTTTCCTCTTCTCTTTAGCTTAGAATCTTCGAATAAGATAGTTCTACGATTCTATAACCTATACCTTAGACGCCTACGGGCAATATATCGTACGTGTCGTCACAGGTAGAGTAATACTAATAAAAGGGCTTAATTATTATCGTTTAGCTTAACTATTATATAAATATCTATAAAAATCTAGAGTTATTCCTAGAAGTTATTCTCTAGTTCCTCGAATTTTATAGATTCCTTTATTATTTTACTAACGTTAACTAGTTCTCGGCTATATTTATTAAGTAGTCTCGGCTATAAAATAACTAATAGGTCACCGGTAAGGTAAGTACTCTTTATACTAGGAGTAGATATACTATAAATTATTAGGGTTATTATAGTCGAAGATCTAGGTCTAAGTTAATTTATATATAAGTAGCTAGTATTTTGTGACGGTTATGGTCACGAGGGTTGGATGTCACATGCTCGCTTGGCGAGGCGCGCTAGTACTAGCGCGCACGACCTGTATTTAGTTCCCAGCTCTCTCGAGCTCTCCTTCTCTCCTCATCTATTGTCCTAAGAATAGAGTGTTGTTTGTTCCGACTGTCCAGAAGCACGTCTGTCACATATTTAGTAGTAGATTTACTACTATATTTATAGTAGGCAGTTCTATTAGAGCTAATTATAGTATACTTAGAATATTAGGTTTAGCTTTATTATTCTATAATTCTAGATAATTATTAAAGTATTTTATTAAAGTAATAAAACTAGGAGACTTTAGACCTATTACTCTTATAAAGTATTAAACTAGATTATTATATATCTATATATATATAATTAGTATTAATTAAGGGCTTTCTATATAATATTATAGTAGGTTATTTATATTTTCGAATTAGCCTTTAATAAATAAATACCTTAATTAGAAAGAATATTATATATAAAGGTTATATAGGTTCTTTTATATTCTATAAGGTTATATTTAGTATATTCTATAAAGTTATTCTAGAAAGTAGCCTAGAGTTCGTTATTATATAATCCTAATATATCGCTATTCTATACGCGCTTACTAATTAGTATTAGTACGAGAGATACTCATAAATAAAGGTTAAAATAGTAGTAACAAAAGTATATAAAAGTAGGTATAATAGTTAATTGATTAATTATGGAAAGGACGAGTACTAGCTATAAGTACTTGTATATGCTAAGCTTTCCGATATCCACGTGATAAAAGTGGTAGATATATCGTAACACTATGTAAGAACTTTAACAGAAGTTATATCTAATATAGGCTGGTTGTGAGGGCGCGAATGTGGCTCGGTATAGTGTTTTGGTGCTTCGCTTAGTGAATGCAATACGTGGCCTCTTGTTGCGTATAAGTAATAGCTAGCTCTAGGACTTCTTAGCTGACTCGCGATCAATCTCAACTATATTCTGGAACCGTCCTTGTACGCTCCTAGTGATACCCTGACACTGGTCTATTATACCTTCATACATTATCTATATACAATGAAGCTATTAAATGCCAATTAAGCGTTGTGTTTCTGTTAAGAGCAAAATATTTAGAACTTTTAAATCTTTTATACTAATTGAAAATCACAGCTTGAATACAATAGTGCATGTGGAGAAAGGTTGGAGAAGGAGAGAAATCCACTATCAAATCGTCTTAAAGTTTGACTTATTGACTAGAGCGTGGAATCTTCTACAGTACTCAGCAGCAATCAATACATTTCAATCCCGACCATCCACAAAACTGTTGTCTACAGCTCAATAATAGTACAAGTTCTCTAGTAATGCTCTATCATCAAAGCCGCCGTGAAATTAAAATCACACTTATCTAAACCCAGTGGTGGACTAGAACTGTTTACTTCACTACTCAACTTTACAGCATAATTGCTTCTCTAGAAGCTGAAAATCGACAAAGTGAAAGACTATTTGAAATCGCAATATTTGGCATAGTTTGAGGTATTCTCAAGCGGTATGGTGAATATAGGACTTAGATATAATTTCAACATCAATCTCTTTCTTCCGCTCTGCAAGCAATGACACCCGAAAGATTTTACACTTCGACGGTAAATTCTGAAAAGTGGCAAAGAATTGACTGGTAAGCTATCGCTTCTACTTTTGTAGAATGTACGGAACGGACTTGATCGGATAGGGCCATTAGTCTACAACCAACATCCACAATCAACAACCAACAACCAACAACAAATACTTGTTACTTGTTACTTATATAGCCAAAGTCAAATTTTGTATTAGGGTACACTTTGCTATAGAGTACCGGCACCTTTCGCACCTCGCTGTCGCCCCCTACTTATCCTTGTTTCCCCCATCTGCCCGACCTCCCCACCTCTACCCTTTGGCTCCCGCCTATTGCCCCCGCCTATTACGGTCGCTGTCGATGTTGTTATCGCTATTACTATCTCTGTCGCGGTTATTTAGAAGAAAGGACAGGAGGACACGAGGATAGGAGGATAGGAGGCTAGGAAAGACGGGGGTGTTCCCGTGATTCTAGCTGTTTTAGGAAAGGCCGCTGCCCCACGTGCGCTCGTACTCGTGCGTCAGACGTCACGTGGACGTCGTAGTACTAGCGCTCCCGCCTTAGCGAGAACACGAAAATGTCGCGACTGCGACTTCGACAGCCCTTCTTCGTAACCTCGACAGCTCCCCTTTATAACGATAGGAAAGTATATAATAGTCCTAGGAGCGCAAGGAGGGGAGGGGCGAGAGGGAGATTATCAATACGTGATAATGTGGGGACTGAAAGAATCAGAACTTGGTTTGAGTGATGGCTAGTCAAAAGTGATAGTCGAATAGAATCTGGTACAACTTTCAAAAATAAGACTGGGCTTTTTTGATAGGTTTTCTACTGATGAATAACTGTATTCTATACTTAAGATCTTGGGAGAGCGTGCGCTTAAATGTTTCAGGATGTAACCATCTCATGAGTAGAAAACACACACAGAAATGATTTTACGTCTTTTGCCGTCTTGCATCCAATTCCTCAACTTCTCAGCTTCTTTGCTTATCCCGCGATGACTAGTGCTTCAGTCAGCCCACTTTCGACATTCTGCCTCGTGGGGAGTGGTGACTATGCGCGAATCTTGGAAGGAAGAGTGCGAGTCGGAAGTTGGGGCTTTTCAATGGGGTTGAGAAGGCTGTGTATTATTAATCCATGATGAAGCGTTGGGGGCTGCTTGGATCTATATAGGAGTGTGCTTTCCCTCAAGTGTTATGTTGGTGTTGAGTAAGAAGAACCGGAAATGGGTTTGGATTTGGCGACACGGAGGATGCAGAAACTTTACAGCATAACTCTGGCGTGGAAAACTCTTGGAACATTCCCCTATTTCAAACGCGCTTGATCGTTGAAAATCTACTCAGCGCAGTGAATCAAATGGGAGCTGATGACGCGACTGGAAGGCAGGTAGCAGATTCCACGGCAAAATGTCGACAAACGCCTTCTGCTGGACACCTGGACCACTCATAGGCCACACAGCGGACTTAAATTGGGCATTGGTGGGACCGATTGACTGCTGTAAGTTCTCCGTTCACTTTTCCAGGTTCTCCGATGTTAGCACTTGGCCAGAGCGAGCCTGTCTGCTTTGTATATTCAACGGTTGTAGCTGCTAGTTGAGAAATAAAATACACGACACGCAATTGTGTGCTAGCACGCGAGGTTGCTTAAAGTGGACAGACGGCAGTTGTGCTCTGCGCACATTTTCCGATGAACCATGCGCATCTACAGCCTCGAGCTTTTCCGACCATTCAGTACTCCTTAGATCTCTTGAACAATGATTCTTGTATGCTTGTATCCTTGTATATTGGTCTCCTATCAACTAATTCTTCGCGCGTCTACCAGGCCAACGTCAAGAATTTCTGTCTACATTCACCTTGCGTTTCATCTAGCTCGACTAGTTCGTTGCTACTCCAGCGTTCTGATCGCCACCTAGGTCGCAAGGCTTGCATCCCAAACAGAGTTGATTCAACCAAGCAGTCCGAATTCCACTGCCAGAGGGGGTTTAGATGGTTATTTTGGGACCGAAAACTTCTTTGTTGTAAAGAAGGAATGTGTCCACACTTCGATTTTGCTTGTACACGGCCAACTAGGACCAACATTCTCGATGCTCGACATTGACAGCATCTTCCTAAAAATATGTTAGCAATCTGCTGGTTTTGTTCCTGATTGCCTACCTTGATTTGAGCCTTGGACGACGTTTGCAGCGAGAAATGTGCCTGATCAATGCCAAAGGTTTTGAGCGAGACGATTTGTTGGCTCTAGTGACACTTTAGGATCGCAGTGCCTGCATTCCTGGAGGAGGAGGAATCCTCATATTTTAATCTTCTTTGAAGTTGGTACCACCACTCACTCATGTTGTAGTTGCAACTGTTGGCTTCGTGGCGAAAGTCGTTGGAAGAATCCGCACAACTGCGCGAAAACCTGGCAGTCCGCAGGTCAGAGCGACCACCAACTTACCTATGACCATCCATCATAGTTGAAGAAAGGAAGTGGGCCTTGGTCATGATGATGATGTTGATTTGGGGGGACGCTCCTTCCCTCGACGCAATGGAAACAGCCACCAACAACTCAGCGCGTACAGTCCCTGAGCCGGCAACACCCACATGGCGCGAATAGAACTGCCGAGTATCATTTGCTATACCAGACCGCATTTTTCTTTGTGACTGGAGTTCTTTCTATCACCGTCCGGTGTACCAGAAAGCCAATTATCGTGACGGGATTGCTAACTGGATAAATTGTGCCTGTCCGTACAGGGTTGCATTGTAGCAAAGAAATAGGCATTGCTGCAAGCAGTGTCTAATTCTTTATGGGTCCGGTTGTTGGTGTTGGTCAACAGGCACGAGGAAACATGCTTACGAGGATCAGAAACGTGGTTTTCAATTTGCCGTGCAGACAAACAATAATGTACCGCCTGCCCACATGGAAGAGTGGAAACGGAACGAGGCCAGGAGGCTATTGCAGCGTCACATTGGAAGAATGATAGACGAAACAGGCAAGTAATTATTCCATTCCACCGTCATTGGAACTTAAATTCCTGTTGCCATGTGCACTTTTACTGGGACCTCCATCTCCCTTGGAAAGACTGGACAGAAAACCAACATCACACCCCTCGTCTTTTCGATTTCCTACTCGCCCATCAGATTTGTGACGCCGTCGCTTCGAGCTCGTTACTGCTATTTCTAAGATATCCTGGTGATGTTGGAATGCCATCATGGAGATGGTATCCACTAACCACGAGGTTTGTGATCCTACCCACCCCAGCATGGGATTGACTGACCCTCAGTTCTTGTGTGGTGAAGTTTCCGGACTTGAAAAGACTTTGTGTTGCACAACCTCATGTATGGTTAAGGATAGCTAGGTGTAATCGACGAAGTGTGAGTGCCTACTCATGACGTGGACACTGGATAATAAGGCACTGCGCCTTACAATTTCGACTTTGGTTCCCTTCACGTCGCCGGCCAAAGCAGCCTTACGGCAAATTTTAAAACAACTGGGCTCGCGGCCATGATGGGCTCCTCATCATCCGCATCAACGTGGACTTTCTGGACAGTACCCGGTGAAGATGTGAACCCAACCAACAAGTAACAGTCCTAGATGCACATCATCACAATCTGCAATCCTTCTATGCATCACCAAGACCCTCTCTGGAGAGAGGAGGTCGAAGCGAAGTTCGTTCGTTTGTTGGCACATGGGAGCCTTAGTACTTGATACGTGGGAGGTACTTCCCAGTGGCTCTAGTATTTGTCCCTCAAGCAGTGCTAGATGGGTTTCCACACCAACAAGGACAGGAACGGATAAAGATTGCAAGTACACAATTATTTCCCGCTGGAAGTTTGTCTAACGGGTCTTCTGGCGCTTACAACGCACTAATCTTCATGCTACGGATCTAGGGTCATAGAATCCGAGTCCCTCTCCCGGCAAAGAAAATTAACGTTTCCAGATCATGGTGCTTAGCATGCTTAATATCTCGAAGGTTCAGATTCTACAAATCAATAGGGACTATCTTTATCAGAGAAGCGCCTGCAGTAGCGTTTCGAGCTCATGTCGCACTGCTGTCCGGCTGCAAGACTTCACGGTACTGTCACACCAGGGGACGGATGGTAGACATGGTTGAGACTGGCAGTCCTTCCCCTCAAACCCTGGGTTTCTTCGGACATCATCCTACATGAGTGATATCTCCACAGATAATGGAGCAGACCATGCCGGATGCACTATTCAAAAACTGTGGGTCTTTGAAAGACGACATTCATCAAGGTTGAAAATGCATTCCAGGTCTAACTGATGAGAGTTGCCTTGATATATGGACACCACGATCTACGATCCACGCCGGAATACACATCCGTCAGCTTTTCCATACGGGGGTCTAGAATATGTATCCACTTTGCCTTTACAAAGGCCCCCGTTTTTGATTCGATGAGGGGTGCCCCAGGTGCCGCGATCGAGGTTCAAGAGCGCTTAAACTGATAGACTCATCGAACTAAGACCGAATTTCCAAAGATCTCGTTGTGTGAACGAATGTGCCACCAACCAGCCTCTACGAGTCCCCTCAAATACTGCGGCGTGCTGACCACGCTGTTGTCATGCACTGCACAAGGCCTTGACCCCCAATCTAAGTTTGTGGTGGCCGTAATGGAGGGATGACCATTGCCCTGGGCTTCAACCTTGCTGCGAGAGAGAGAGAGCCGCTGTCAGCAGCGCTACCGAGGACCACTCTTTGTGAGCCAACCACCAACGACGTTAGACTAAGGACGTTCCCTTCGAGAATCTCTTTGTACATTCGGTACCAATATTGTTGTTATCCATTAGCCTGGAGGGATGTAAGTCACCTCGGTTTACCAAACGAGCACGCCGCAGAGGGTGGTAGGTTACACTGGGTTGAAGGAATGGATTGATGGGTGCTTAACTTGAAGGCGGTCTTCGTCTTCTGATCAACTTCTGCCTTACTGTAACCCAACCAGGGTGACTTCAATCCAAAAAAACCAGGTCGAAAATCAAATACTACGTCGGTGCTATGCGGTGTCTGTTTATCTTCTGCTTTACTCCATACTGCCGCCTATGGTTACCAATTACAGAAATTCGTGGCAAGCACCATCCATCACTACCTGCCAGAACAACTCCCGAAAATTACTCAAGACGTGCCATTGCATATGACGATTTGAGACCTCTTCCTGGTCCAATTGAACCGAGAGTGGGAGAAGGAGCGTGGAACTGCTCAGACCGAGTAGACTTCCCATTTCCTGGATACATTTATTTTGTCAAATTGAGATCTCTTGCGAAGTTGAGGTATCTGAGTGGATCGATTGCGGGTGTGTACAAGTGACGTGTTTCTCGAAAGATTCCCAACCAAGTGGTTCGGTGAAGACATGGATGCATTCGACTCGTATCATACGGCTTCCTGTCCAGTGAGGTTATATCTACTTTCTCCGGCGTGCGGATTCTTGCATGTTTTTTTGAGTGTGTCGTCGTGGTCAACGATGCAGCTTTGGCCTAATTCAGGAATTATCAAACGTACTCGGTGTGTAAGGATGTCAAATGCCTGTTCCTCGGCGATTGGGCTGGGGGCTCGAAGAGGCAGTTGATTTTGGCACTTTGCAAGCCGTTGCAGGCTTCTGATGGCATGCTGTGCATTTTTCCAGCCTGTCAGAAGCGATCGATTTTCGCTTGTGGACTTGGCCATGCAGCTGTGACCGAGATTTACAACAGCACCCGGCCACACGCCCGCGGCTAATGATGATAGGCTCACAGGGCTGCGGCGCCCCCCCGATTCGTACTTACCCCTGCCCTTTGGGCGTTGCTCATTCGTTCTCTTGGGCAGAGCTTGTATCACTTCGACCCGAGACTCTGGTTGCTGGGTCGGTGGCTTGCCGGCGAACTGGGGGGGTTGGAGGGGTTTCACTGCCATTGCTACTGCACAGATGCCAAAAATGAGTGAGTCCCGCGGACCACTCTCTGGTCTGTCACGCAGATTGACCTCTTCCGATGGCCCATATCACGTTATCGGTTTGGTTCCTGTTACTCTAGGGCTTTGCTGCATTCCCATGCCGATTGCCGAAACGGTGGGCTGCCGTGACCAAAGATTGGAGGAAATGGGACGGGGAACCTTCATTGCAACAGCCGAGCTCAGAGTTCTCACACACTTTCTGCTTAACGACCATGACAATGTCAACAAAAAAAACACCCTCATTGCTCGACGCGATTCATATTCAACTACGGCGGTTTCCGGGTGACAAAACTGATTGCTGCGTAGCAATCAGACTTACCAGTTCGTCGGAATCTCAAGTTCCTTGGAAAAGGCATGATGAGTACAATTAGGGACGCAGATAAGCGCTCGTGAACAGAGTTCTGGGTCGAGATTTGTGGACTTTCCGTATAGAGGCAAAGGAATTCCCTTTCATTCTTGCCGAGGGATTCCATCGTAGCGAAGCTTGAGTCTCTAGCTGTCCTGTGGCTGATCCCCGCGGGGCTAGAATGCCGGCCCCTCAAGAACCCTGAGATCCATTTAAAGCCCTGTCTATCATATGCAGCCCCACTTTGGCCCCTCGTTCTCCTCTCTTGATATGTTCATGTATCCCCTCGTCTGCTTCTGATCAGGGTTGCACTACAGTACAGCATGGGAGCCGCATGGGAAGGTTGCCTGCTTAACCCCCCGTTCGACCACGAAATCCAAAGTCCTTTCTATTCAATGCCCTTATTGAATGGGAAAATTGTACAATCATTCCTCTGATCTTGTCCTCGTTATCACCCGCTGTCGCCCGCCCTCCATGATTTCCAACCAACGAGAAGCGAGAATTATGGTAGCAGATGCAGCCTTCTCATGCACTCGCCCACCCCCCCATAATTAAAAAACGCCTGATTTAGGGTTAGTCTAATGGGCATCTGATGATTTTGCTTCTGCTGATCGCCCGGATAGCAAAGTTTCCATGAATGCTCAATCTTTGAGTGCTACCGTGCCTACGATGACTACTTTTACCCTGAGACGTGATGTCGATGGGCCGGAGGTAGCCTTCAGCTGTCTGTGACGTGGCGAGTTACTGGTACTTCGCAGGCGGCCCTTTTTAGGCCCTCGAGCGTATCTTGTCCTATCCTGTCCCCTTTCGAAGATCCTCGGAATCATTTATGAGTCTTTTGTTGTAGGCTCGGCACTTCGCTTGGGCATTGGATACTATTATGACTTTGTTGGCGTCTCCGATTCGCTTCTGACCGAGAACTAATAAACGATGCCGAGCTCGTTTGACTGGCTAAGCAGCCGCGATGCTGAGATGAGCACTTCAATTCCGCCTCTCGCATATGATATTGCGACATGAAGTGACTGTGAGGGGAAATAAAAATTACGGAGCCAGGTCTGCTCCCGCATAGGCGCTTCGGCCAATGAAGATCTTCAGACGGCAGTCAATCCGTTGTTCCGAGAGGAGCTGATGGAGCCCGAGCCGTCCGAAATCGTCTTGATTCCCGCCACCCGCCTCGGCTGTGGTATCTAGTGCACTCCTCACCCCTTAGACTTAGACCGAAAGCCTCAATACAGCCAACAGTCTGGCAACATTCGCCATCGTAACAAACATTTGGCGCCTGGGGCGCATATTTAGGGCAGAAGCCGTTGAGATAACCCCCATGCGCCGGGAAAAATAGACGAGTCCTGGACGAGTCAAGCAGGGCTGACCAGAAGCTCGCAGGGAATAGCTGCCTCGCATCTTCACCAGCATGCCAATTTGCTGCCGTGATCCAACCCAGCAGTCCACTATCAAGAACAATCGCACAGCTACCGAGTACGGAGTGCCTTCTTTTGCTATCATGGTCCCCAATTTCGAGCAAAAGACCTTCTGGATAGTTGGAACTTCTTTGTCCTCGCTACTTCGATTGACTAGAGCAACCTCCCTCAAAACAAGCTGCCAATAGCAGCAGTGGCACCGCGATCTCCGTAAGGCCACAGTCGTGATCCAGATATCCGTGGATACTCCGCTGGAGGCATATGTACATGAGCAGTGGGGTTGCACGGCCCATATGGAAGTGGATTCCGGCGATGTTGCGAATAGATCCCTATGCCCCGGCACACAAGGGCTGGCCTTTCCCAATCATCTACCGCAGACTGACCACAGTGGTTGTTCACTTTTTGCCCATTGCTAATCCTCGCTCTCTTGGGGGCTCGTCTTTCATTTCCGCAGCCATCCAGCTCAGCACTGTCCACTCACTGTTCACACTGTTCTGGCTCGGGAGGAGGATTGTCCTATTGCTCCACATTTTCATCAACGTCCATCTTTGGTTTGAACTTAATGCCCTCGCTAATCGTATCCAAGCAATTCATAAATTTAAGCTGGGGCTACAGACCTCGAAAGAAGTTTGAGAAAAGAGATCAAATTGGATCTTGCACTTTTCTAGCCCGGTCTCTGCTCAAGTGAAGTAGCTCTGTAGTTCAATCTTGACGGAGCTCTCTGTCTGAGCATCAGAGGTACTGTTCGAGTTCGGTTCCCAGGAGCGCAAGACGGCGATTACACGATGCATTCAAGATCATCCAGGAAAAGGGCAAGGGAATGCATTGGCAAGGGTGATCACCATATCCTCCGGCACCCTAAGTACCCTCGTCTGATCCTTCCCCATCACACCCCCTCCTGCACTTGCCACCCTTACTGGCGAAACCTAACTAGCATCTCAGCCTACTAAGGCCGTTTTGAAGACCACCCTGGCTGTGTCTTTTGTCCTGTGCCTCCATGCTTCTCTCACGACCCTTGCGGGACAGGAATACTGCCTACAGTCCAGTCCATTCAGATTTCCCAGAGTCCACTCCCATAAACCCCTACCCCACAATATGGAGCGGCCTTCCTAGCTTTATCTCTTCTAGGCTTGGGGTCCCGCTAAATTGAGATATATTTTTCCGCCCTATAGGTGCAAGGCTCAGACAGGCATGAACCTCCTCTCGGGCCCTCATTCGCATATATATTCTTTGACCGCAATCCATTATCAGGCAGATTTCACTTCTCCAACCGACGTTGTCTTTGAATATCATTTCATGCTTTCCATCACCTCGGAAACACCATCACCATACTTGACCCTTTGAGCAACACCAACGCATTAAGCTGACGTTGATCATCAACTTACGTTAAAGAGGCACGCACCCGCACCAACTATTATCAAACTTCACTTCACTGTTGTTCTTTCGCAGCCCCTCACACAAGTTTTGGTCAGACTGTGGTCCAAGTCACTAGTTTATATCCAAAGCACGGCCACCAAAATGCCTCCCAACGCCAAGAATACCTACAACACCCAACCGGGACAAAATCTTCATCATAATCACAACATTAACAACAACCCTGAAACCCCATCCAGTGCAGTATGTTTTCAAACTTATTATTTAGGGGGATCGAGGTACTCTTTCTCCATCATAACTAACATCCCCATAGGTTTCATCTTTTAATATGCCAGCGGCTTACAATTCCAACCTGATTACGCCATCATCTCCATATATGCAGAGAACAGCTTCTCCTGTAATACACAGAGAAAACTCAGTCAAGTTATCGCCGTCACACCAGTCGCCTGTCTTTTCGCAGTTTCATGACGACGATGGTTACGGGGGCCCCAAATTCAACGAGCCGATGAAGTTCAAAGATTCAAACCTCCAAATAGCAAGTCCTGATAGTGGCTTTACCGGATCTCCCTGGATTTGTGAAACCCCATACTTTGGATCTTATGGAGTTTCGGCAACGAACAATACACCATCTGGAAGCACTTCTATTTTATCACTGCCATCCATCCAACCTCATCAAAGTTCGGATCTTAACTCTTCGGGCGGGTTCAGCAACGAAAGTCGAGAATCACGTCAACTTACGCCACAAAGTGCCTATAGAACACATCAAACGCCCATTTTGATCGCTCCAAACCCCGCAACGCTCCGCAAAGACTCAGGAGGAGTGTATCGACAGAACTCCATAAGTTCGACTTATTCGCAATCCTCTACCCCAAGAACCCCGATGTCATTTCACCATCGGGATAATTTCAATACCCTTCGTTCCAATGGGTCTCGGAAACGCAAGTCTCCTGATAATTGCATAGATCCGGATACACTCTCGGTAGATCTTACTGTAGAAGAAAGCCTTCTCCTCCAACTTACGGATCGCAAGGAACATTTACCTTGGAAGGAGGTTGCAAGTGTGTTTAATGAGAAGATGGGCAAGGGACTGAAGGTTCCAGCGTAAGCAACCATTTCACAAAACTTTTCGAGTTATTGAGTTTAGGATCTACAATACTAATATGTTATGTGCAGTTTGCAAATGCGAAAGAAACGCCTGGTATATATTCCCATTTTCTTTCCCTTATACAATACACTGTCTCCAAATTTCCACAACAGACAAACTAACTCGCATTCTCCTCTCTTCAGTTGGAAAAAATGAGTAAGCTTGCCCATCTTTACTTTTCCAAGTCGATTCAACAAGGGAGACGAACTCTTTGCTAACTTAAATGAAGAAACATGGCCTGAAGTTGAGGTACCGGAGCCTTACTTATCCCGTTGTCTTCCCCATTCCCCCCCTTCCTGATGTTTGTCCCGACACCATCACTAATACCCCCACTAGGAACGGGCTTTACTTATTGCTATGCAAAACTATGAGAAGAACAAATGGTCCAACATCGCACGCGATATGGCCAACCACGGATCCACCGAAAATTGGACGAAAGATGCAGTGGAAAAGAAATGGTATGAGATCCAGCCGGATTTCGAAGAAGCTGGTCGATACCCTTTCAAGCACGATTATGAGTTCGGCGCGCGACAACACCATGCCTATCCTTCTTCTTGTCCACCTTCAACATATCCTATGTATAATTATTCGTCGGTTTTGGAGCATCATAAATCATACCCTTCGGACACTATGTTCACTCGGGCAACGAACTACTATGATACCCAGCTTCCACCTACACATCCTCTTCACGCGGTACAGCAGGCTAATCAAAGACTCCCTCCAAGACCGGGAACTGGATCTTCTCTCTCGACATCTTCTCCTCCCTCGACGGGGAATCTACATCATCCGAACTTGATAAATTCCTCACCACCAATGCACCCTCGTGATCTATCTCATCGTCATTCTTCTATTTCTTCCTCTGTCCCCTCTATGATGAGTGGTGTTAGCACCGTCACAATGGACGAGCTTCACGAGCGAGCTGAGGAGGAGAATAGTACGCAGCAGGCTATCTATCAAGAGGAGAAGCAGAGAGTCTTTGATGAGTTAAGGGAGACGGAAAGGAAGAAGGCTTTGCAGGAGGTTGGGGGTCGAAGGAACTCGAAGGATGTTACTGAGGTGAGGAAGGAGTCGGCTTGATACATATACATAGTTTTTACTTGGATGGTGCTTTCGAACAAGGGGTGCGAAGGGACGCTGCGAAGCTCGAGTTTTAGATTCTGTTTCTTCCACGGCCTGGTTCTCGGTTGAGTACTGGGTTCATTTTCATATACGTTTTCATGTTCTTTCTTTGACAGCTGACTCATTGGGATACCCTGCAAAGGGCAAATTCTGGAATTTCACAACTTGTGTTTTTTGGGTTATATAGGGTAGATAAACGGACAACAAGATCTTCAATAAAGTCACTTCCCTTTCACACTTCTCGTTGGGGAATCAGAAGTGGAACAATTGGAAAAGGCTGGAAAATACGTTGATGAATTTCAACAACTCCAAACTGTGATGTTCACCGAGCACGGGACGCCCTTCCCGTCGCTTTTTAGGGCTGATTTTCCATTGGATATCATCAATGCGGCGACCTTAATATGGGTAGCATGGGCGGGATCTTAGCTCCGATTCTTTATCTTAGAAACTACAAGCAGTAAGTTTAGAGGCGCAAAGACGGGTCTGATGTTTGGTGGTTGGGAGTAATGGAGGTGACTTTGATTTGAAAGGGAAGGTGGGAGGATCGGAGCCTGGAGGTTTGTAATGGAGTGGGTACTTGGAAGGATTCTTGTGAACAATGACGTAGATATTTGAGAGATAGTATGATAATGACTGCTCGTGGGTTCATTAGAGGTTGGAGTTCTGGCTGAGATTTCTGGTTTTTGGTTGTAGAGAAGGAGGCTGGCGGGATATTTTGGTGGGGTTGGGATGCAATGGAGGGGTGCGATTACTTTTCCTTTTTGTTTTGGGGTTAGGGCGTACAGCATCCTAGTTTTACATTTGGATCAGAAACTAGGGCGGGAGGAGTTGGGAGTGCGGAGTTGTTGAAGAGAATTGAATAGAATACAGTGTTGGATGTGTTTGAGAGGTATGCTATTATGGCAAGGAGTGCTAGCTCGAAAAATATAGAATTGTAGTTCGCTAATGCCTTTTTACTGTTAGAGATTCTAGTATGACGAACGGATAGTCACCACCTTCGACCGCTTGTCTGTACTACAACATTCTAGGTCTCGCTGTCTGAACTATCGATCCGTGGATGTCAATGCAGTTACCAGACGTTGAAATGGTTATGCCGAGATCTGAAAAATGCATATCTTGCTTAGGAATCTTTAACCTTAGTATAGACGAGGGAAACACAATTGTATCAAAGATCCCAACTGTCTCGGGAAATGGGCCTTGACGCCCTCAAGCCCAAACTTCCGCCCGCATCTAAGAATAGTCATGTGTCTTTATATTTCCATGTCTCACTGATATCAGACACAAAAAAGGCTGTGAAGACTAGAAGAGGTGAGGGGGCCGAGAACAGACCCGAGTCAGCTAGACCGCCAGTGTCAAAAGGTACTCGAGTATTAAGGTAGTCTCTAGAATCTCGATGTTCGCACCGAGTAGAAGGATAATGACCCGACTGCATCGGAAAACTCTTAACCGACAACTGAGTGATAGGCGGTGAGGAAGAAAAGGGCGATATCCAGAATGCGTTCTCACAAGTGACTCGTCCTCTGCTCTACACCCTTGAGTACATCGCAGCACTATTCGACGAAGCTTCTCCGCACAAACACGATGACTGGACACAATACGAAGCGAGATTATTTTAATGAAAAAGATAACCAGGGAGAGTCAAATCCCAATCACCTCCTTCCCATTACATGAAGGAATCACATGGCCATCCCGCAATCTGGTACCACATCTGTGAAGTTAAATTTACGTTGAAATCCATTGCCTCTTATAATTGAAGGTTGTGTAACAAAAATGGTTCACAATTAGAGTATCTTCCGAGAGCCATGTGCTCGTCACGCATGGAGGTAACCATCGCCGATGCGAACATTCGAAAGCGTGTTCTGGGTGAGTATGAGATCCGACACACTGGTACAGGCAATTACTATTGTAATGAGTGAGTACTCCAGGGATCTCAGTGACAGAAAAGGGAGACGAAGTGAATCTGTAACCGAGCTGGCGATAGTCGCGTTCGCTTGTGGTGACACGAATTTCCAAAGTGGGTCATGAGGGCATTGAAGAAACGTGATGAGGCCAGGTCTGAACCCCTGTAAGAGGGTTGGGCGCTTAGTTTTGATCTTTGATAGCCTGGTGGCGTAGAGTAACTGTGCTTGGGGACAACCAGTTGGAATTTTGGCAGGGCTACCATGTCATTTGTGGATTGGTGCTCAAGTGGAGCTTGCAGTACGTATGTTGAGAAAAATATCGGATAAACGGTGGGGTTTGGAATAGAGATGAGCATTCTTCTGTACGTAAAACATACCAACACAACAACGTGCTCGAATATCCACGAGTTACAGGGAATACCGTAGCTTACCATGCATATGCACTACGTGCACTGCATAGTTTGACCTCACCGAAGCGTGGTAAAGCAAGCTTAATATCCAACTGCAATTTCAAGCTCTTCGAGGCCTTCGGCCGTCAGCGGGTACGGAGTTGGGGGCCAAATTGGTAAACATATTCAGCAGAGCTGCGCCGCTCACTTTTGTTTTTGGCAATCGTTTATGCATGACATTCGCCATATAACGACTTGTATTGTGTGGACTCTTGACCAGCAGTTACGATGAACGAGAGCTGAACTTGCATTGGTTGGCAACTTGGACGTTGAATGGTCCAGTCACTTCTGCGCGTCCTTTGTCACTTAAACCCAACAGCCCCCAAAAGGATCAGGAAACTATGAAAGAGTGGCCCGGATGGTAAACTGTGGGTGGCTATGATAAAGTGACATCAGAACCTTGATCTCGAAATAAATACTGGTTCAAGGCGACCACGTTTTTCTCCTCACTTGGCTAGGGACAAAATGACCCACCCGAACACGACGACCCCGTCGGAACCGCAGTGGTGACATGGGGGAATCATCCATCCGGATATCTGTGGAGGATTTATGTACGGTGATAGCGAGGTAGCGTCATGTTGCCATGCAGTGATGCTACCTTACCCCTTTGCTGTATTCACGCCGTTGCGAAGCGTTGATACTGTGTCAAGGGTTTATAAAATCAGTCTATGAAGGTGATCGAGATCATCAAAGAGGTCTTCTCAAGTAGAAGAATACCACCTCAACTTGTGTCATGCATACTCCATGCAAGCGAGGGACCCAGAAGTTCAACAAGGAATTAATCCTAGACCCAGGATACGGACAGCCAGGAACGGAGAAGTGGAAGAAAGTCCTGGAATCCACTCGGCTGAACTGAATTACATATATCAATCCAGCATAAGAATCTTAGTTCGCTAACAATAGTACCTCCCCAAAGCGAATATAGCCCTACAGATATGCAGTCAGCGTACACGATAGCACAATACCCGCCTTTAGAGCAATGAATATTTCTTGTTCATCTGCCTGGGGACCGTGAAAGTACGCTGGTTTTACAGTGTTTATCACTACAAAAACTGTACCTGCAAATTTATAGGCAGCTCCATTTACAAATACAAGCCAATAGACCAGTTTGAAGTTTGAAAAAGAATTAGTGGTAATTCAAAAGGTACAAAGCCATACCGAACACACCCCTTGAAGGCGACTTGCATTGAATGGACGTTGTCGGGTTGCTCATTAAATTAAAAAAATAATTATATTACAATTTAAACTCGACCTTTCAGGCGGTAGGGGAAATTGTCTCATATGCCACAATAGAATAAGGTTGGTTTAGGTGCCAGTTGGGTCGCGTGGCGTCGGACGTCCTCGTTTCTCGATTTGTTGGTGGCGGGTCTCCCAGGGACTACAACCATCACTTGCCACGAACTCTTTCAACTTTCACGGCCATAACGAATTTCAAGGAATGAAATATTACGCGTCGGATTGACGTATATATGAGCTGCTACAGTCTTCATAATGCAGTGCCACTGATGTGACTTCTAGTCTTACATTCTCCCAATGGCGACGAAGCGGCTCCACACAACTGGGGAGGGTTTTCAACCTAGCCACACGGTCTTCAGTGACAGACAGTTAGCACCGTTTCACTTTCTGCAGAGTGGATGTCCAGAAAAGGCGCAGACAGGATTTCTCCCTGCCAGCAGACTTCGGTTCAAGAAATTGATAGGTTTGACTGGGAGGATGTGACGAAAGATTGCGTGAGTGTAGGAAGCAGAACTTTCAAGAATCCGCCAAGGACCGAAAGAGTCATCGGTGTCAACAAAATCCCGAAAGATAAGCTTGTTATAGAATGCGGGATGGTCATCAGTGGCCAGTCTCCTTGTGGGGTGGTGCGGAATCTGTGCCTTTGACCGCCGGGTATCCAGGCAAGGGAAGGGGTGAAAGGTCTTCCTTTCTCCTATGATTGGACTGGTATTTCCTGCGAAGTGCAGTCATGAGTTGACCGACTCAATATATTAGCCAGCCGATGATCAACGATCTCCAATCGAGGGAGATATTGTGAAGTGCCGAAACCCGTGAGCCGTCAAACCCCTTACGACAGGAATGAAACCAGCCAACGAGCGATGATGGTAAAGAAACCGGTGAGCGGTCTTCAGCGATATGGTGGAACTATTGGAAATCGAGGTGGTAGCAGGTTTTGTTCTTGAAGTGGCAAAGGCATAGTTGTAGCAAACTGTCAGAATGTTGGTTCCAACAGAGAGCAGGAAGCTTGACATCGTGTAGTCAAGTTTGAATGAAGATTTTGTGTTCGAAATACAAAGAAGTAAAAAAATCTAAAAGCCCTTCTCATCCACTGTCCCAGTTTCATACTGATACTCCCATCCGCATTGTAAGCGCCATTACTTGTGTAGGTGGTTTGTGACGCCCATCCGCTTAAACTCGGCGAACTTTGCCCTGTCCTTGCGGCACGTAAACCTTTCCCGCTAGCTGGCCTCCATCTCTAGGTAGTGTGGGTGTGGTCATGGATTTGGGATGCGGTGAAATGGAATACATCAGAAGATTTGCTCTTGGTGGTAGCGCTAACGACGAGAACTGACTCCACTTCCTCATTTCTACTGCTGAAAGATCTATCACTAAAGAGATATATATTGTAGCACACCAATTATGGGTTTCTCCGACTGACACTTTCCGAATAGAACCTGCCTTCGAGCCCCTCAAACCCCTCTATTCCCTGTTCCATCGGCGATCGCTTCCTAACTTTTGAGGATGATTTGATGGACTTTTGGTACAACCTTTGAGTTTTTTGGGGGAGGGAGGAGATATCGAAGGTGACTATGCAAGAAGAGATGCATTCTTCACGCATTTGGGGTCACAAGGGAATCAGGGAAGCTGGAAATATCGTGAGTTGAGTAGTGGCACTTCAGTTCTATACAAACGTACAAGCAGGTTTCTCATGGTGTCCTGAAGTTCACATCATCTATGTGTGGTTGGGGTTCTTAGGATGACGGGGAAAATATCTATCACTATCGCAAGTGACACAAGTAGAAAATCTTCTGTCGAGAATTGTTTAATAATGTGACAAAGGGGGAGATAATGCTAGCTGATGGATTCCTTCCTTTTGTGCCCAGAGACTCTGTGACTGAAATCATCAAAAGCTCATGTAGAATTTACAAAGATATCCCTTGTTACAGTAATAAGTGTTGTTTATCAGCATAACTTTGTCCATATGAACTGCCTTACAGCAGCCAAACTCGATCTGGGAATACATCTCACGGGGCTGGTACGTCTTCAGTGGCGAAAGCTATTACTACAGTGTAAAATGCTTTATTTAGCATAGAGTTGTGTTAGTGATAAAGAATAGGAACATTTAGGAATGACGGCGCTAATTGTTCCACTGAAGTTGGAAGAATTGGGTTTACTATTCTAGAGTATTCGTGTAGCTAGCTCAAATTATGTGTTGTCATTGGAGAAGTGTTAGGATATCAGTAGAAGTTATCCACACTCACGAATCACTATATCGATTAGTAGGGCTGATTCTTTAACCGGCACTACATGCCCGCCTAAGCCGATAATTTGCCCTTTCATTTTTGGTTCTTTACCCTTCCTTAGAAGCACCGAGATTTTTCATCTCAATTTGTCGGTCACTACAGGGCAAGTTGCCTATCAAGTTCCATGCTCAAGTTCTTAATGATTTTTTGCTTGCTTCTCTTGGCATACTTGCGAGTCGCACTTGTTCTAAAGCTAAATGTATAGATAAAATATGTGATAGTAGCAGCCCCCCTAACAGCCCGCAAAAAAGCTTCACAAGTCTATATTTAACCTGTCAACAAATACAAGGCAATAATACTGTCAGCGATCACATCATATCAGTTCAAAATCTCGTACAACGTAGTTTCGTGACACCATTGCCCTCACCGCCTCCCCCTTCATAATCCCATGAACATAAGCTTCGCCCACAAGCATGAACGAGCTTCCAATCTCACGAATAATGATCGGTGTCGAGCAACCAAATATAATACAAATCAAGTCTCCACCTCTACACCCAATCCCACCAAGCCCGACATTTCCTGATAAAGTCGTGATTAATCGTCTTGAATTCCAGTGTTGTGCATCCCTGTAATCGAAGAATTCCGACAGCGTAGATCGCCAGGATAGATCCTCCTGCCTGGCGATATGTTCATATACCCACTGTTCAATTGATTTGCCGGATACTATAAGGTCTTTGTTATATTGATACCATTCGGAGAATGTGTTCGTATCAACTGCGGCAGTAACACGTTGGGAAGTTGAGTTACATTGTTGTATGAACAAGTCCGTTACGTCCTGTAATATCTCTGCTGTTGGTTCTCGCAAAGGAGGTAGCGAGCCTGCTATCAATGATTGAGAAATCGCTTCCATTATGGTTTCCTCGTCATACGCAACTGATGTTGAGGTGCTCTGAAGAAGTGTAACATCGGATGAAGAATCGGCCAGTACTTGAGCTAAACCATCGATTCTGTCTATAACAAAACCTCTGACATTCAGTATACCCCTCTCCTCGATAAAAGATACCGTCGCATTGCATCTACCGGCGGCGCAAACCGGAGTTAATGAGGAAATTGAAGAATTAATGGTTGACGTGACGCGATGACTGAAATCTGGAACCCATGATGGCAGCTGGATATCCAAGATTCGTTTATATACTGTGGGTCCCGCCAGACTCAATATATCCAGGCACTTGGAACTTTCAATGATTTTGATGGTGGCTTGTTTGTACGTATCGGCTGTAGAAACTTTATAGTCAGGATGGGGAACAATATCCGAACTGTCGCAGGCCAAGTTCAAAATCGCATATATCTTATCCCTAGCATCACTTGCTAATGCAGGTCCAGTCCTATAAAGTGTGCGAAGCAACGAGTCATCCTTCCATGGTTCTCTATGGAAGTATGTCCCAGCGAGAGAGAAGGTCCCATGCTCCAGAACAAGCCCTTCTTGCTTGAGAAGCAGCGGTCTTTGTATTCTTTGCTGCTTTATCAAAACATTTAAACAACTCGAGATATCCGCGGGTTCCAATGAGTGTGGCCCACAAAATACTATCGCATTTCTGGCCGCGACCATCTCTTGGATTATCCAAATCCGTCTCCACCATGAACGGCGCAACATATGGTATAACGCCTGCCACTCTCTAGAATGATCTCTAGTTATTAAGGAGTTTTTGATCCACTCTTCAGAGCTTTCCCCTTGCTGGCTAATGCTTTGGACCATATCGAAAGCCATCTTGCTATCGTCCTTCTCTGGTCCCAGCCAAACCGTCACTAGCTCCGCTTGGGTGTATATTTGGCGCATTCGGAGAATCTGATGGCTTTTCTCCGTAATGTCTGCTTGATTGATGCAAATCGCATCTATCCAGATAGGAATGTCTCCAAGCTGCCGCTCTCTTCGAGCCTTCAGAGCCGCACCCAAATTAGGGCTCACCGTCATTTTCTTTCCTTCGATGGTGATCTCTTCCGGTGGTAAATGGCTGGAACTTTCATCTGACCAAGCATAAGATAAAGCATGGTACGCCGGGTGGTTGTTCAATGATACTTGGGCGAGTGAGCAATATATACCAACGGGATCCGGAGGCTTGTTTTTGAGGATTCTAAGGAGACGGATTTTATTGCCATTTAATTCAAGCGGTGTGTATTGGAAGAATCCAGACATTTCGATGGCTCAAATTGAAAATGACTTCGGCAAGTCAGTATATGCCTCATATTTCGGCCGCACGCAGGAAGAATGTTTCAGCGTACTCTCCGTGAAATATATTCTACAGTATGAGACCCTCAGTGAAATTCGGCGGCCCCATCACAGACGAGTGTCGGGGAATATGATGTCTAACTTGTACCTCTTGCTCCTATTTACAGATACTGTAAGTTCTGCGGTCGATTTGGATGGAGGAATTGAGGACACCATTAAAATAAATTGTCTGAGATTTGCAGCCTACGATGGTTACTCAGCGTTATCTGCCCTGCGCCACATAATACTCGTATCTAGAACCCCGAAAAGCGGCAATATACAACTTTTACATTACCATTCTTTTCTCATTTGGTCTAATTCAAGTACTCGGTCATTCCTTAAACATTCAACTTTTTATGTCGTGTAAAATCTGGAATAGGAGTAACTAGAAATCGGCCAGAAATTCAGAACGAGGAGTTTTGAATATCGCTTCGCGTATCTGCTAAAGGTTAGTGTATCAAAGTACACATAAGTAAGAGATTCGTGTATCATTAGTCATTGACAGGTCTCGCAAGTTTGAACAGCAGTTTACTACTGCGAAATCACCTAATGGAATAACTATAGAACCAAACTGATGATGCCAGGGATCACGTGAATTCACCGTATACCTACCTAGGTATACTGGACTATTAGGTCGTAAAACTACGAATTTCACTTATTTTTCATGCTATGCTTCTAGAATCAGTGTAACAGAATCATCCATTTACAACAAAGGTACGTAGGTAACGATCAATATTCCAGCCACGTGATATATTGGTACGCCGTAGCCCTGGAGCCCTCCCGCAGGAATCTTCGCTAACGGGTTGCTTGGATCTTTCTCAGCCCAGTCAAAATCAGCAGCTTTTGGATTCTTGCGTCACTCCCGAACTTCAATTTGCTTTCTGTCGAATTGCCTGTTTGAATCATACTTGATACGTCAAGTTTTATTCACATCCCAAGGGCATTATTCCTTTTCAAGCTTCAAGCTACCACGTGATACGCAACTGTTACCCACATGCACATGGAGATGCACGAGTTCATACTCGATCGAGAAATTCCATCTCACAGCACCGGTGCTCTCTTTCCTCGACTATCCATAGTAGTCTCGGAGAGGTCCGGTATTGTAATTTCTACTATCAAGTCGAGGGTCCGAGTTCCATAAATTTTGCGAGACCCTTTCGCGAAGGAGTTCCGTATTAAGCGAGTGAGAAAACTCAGGTCAAAGCCCTTGAGATGGCCTCTAGGTCTCTGACCCCCGAGAAATAAATTCGAAGATGCCATATCATTTCCGAAACCGAAACATAAATGCATCCTGATAAGTGTTCGTTTAATTCTACCACGAATAGTTCCAAGAATCAAAATTTGTCTTCAAAATATATGATAGTGTAGAGTTCAGGATATGGGCATAAGTTCAACTTGAATTTTCGATTCACGAATTGTTTTGAGGAAAAAGAAATATAGGGATTTCATGGTTGTATTCATACTAACTAACAGACACTGAATAGCTCACCTCACTAGTCCCACCACTCCCATTGATTTTCGTAGTAGTAACGATGAGATCTGGAGGAATCACAGACAGTTTGTGGAAATCGGGGAGGCTGCACCTTCCACGCCCCGCAGCTCTTTTCACACCACCCTCGAGCCCCAATGTTGGTTTGACTCTAAGTCAATAGAGCCGAAAGACAAATAAGGAAAGTATAATATAAGGCTAATAGTTTAGTATCGAAGGTATTATATTATAAAGACTATTAGTTGTGTATACCAAGTTGTCACGGTTCGGATATCCTTTACCGTGACCCCCGTTACGATTCGGTTATTCTGTACCGTGACTGCAGGACAAGTGGCTACCTCTCACTCTTTAAGTAAACATAGTATGATAAGGAGGTGTTGGGTATGTAGTGTTTCTGGCATAAGAACCTTGGGTTTTACCCTTAGATAGCTCTTCTCTCCTTAGCTTTAGATTCTAAGTAGTAGAATAGCAGTATCCTTCACCGTTCCGTTACACAAGTAAAGGTATTACAAGTGCTACTACTATTATATAGTAGTACTTAGTACCAAGTACGGTACGTAAGTAGCCTTAAGTAGTATTTACTTATACTAATACTAGGCTAACTTTAAAAGACAAAGGCTATACTTAATAACATACTAACTAAATAACTAGCTATTCCTAGTTCCTTAAATAATATAAAATAAAACTCTATAAAATTCTTCTAAAAAACCTATTTAATATCCTCTTTCCCTACTCTAATCTCTCTATATTTAACCTACTGTGACGACACGTACGATATGTTGCCCGTGGGCGTCCAAGGTGTAGGTTATGGAATCGTAGAACTGTCTATTCGAAGATTCTAAGCTGAGGAGAAGAGGAGAGCTCGAGAGAGCTCGAGTCTACATACATGGTGTGGGTCGCTAAGCGGCGCTAAGCGGCGCCACGTGATACAAGTGGCACGTGATGGTCAGAACCGTCACACCTACTCTTATACGTTAATCTTAATCTTATTACATTTAATTAATTTAGTAAGTACTTAATAAAGCTTTAATTTTATTATAAAAGCTATAGGATTAGAATCTTTTTGAATTTATATAATAGTATAGATCTCTTGTTATTTATATATTTATTAAAGTACTATTATATTAATTATTAATTGCTTCTCCTTAGTAGTACTAAGTTTAGTTAAATAATTATAGATTAACTTAGAATTAGTATAAATAGTAAGGTTAAGCTTATAACTTAGAATAGCGTCTAAAGTTAACTTAATAACTCCTACTATTGTGACGGTTATGGTCACGAGGGCTGGATGTCACATGTTCGCTTAGCAAGGAGCTAGCGCGCACGACCTGTATTTAGTTCCCAGCTATCTCGAGCTCTCCTTCTCTCCTGGTATTTTGTCCTAAGAATAGAGTGTTGTTTGTTCCGACTGTCCAGAAGCACGTCTGTCACAGTAAAAGATAGAACCTCTACTACTATAATAACTTTAATATCTAGCGTCGAGGAATCGAAGTTATCTAATCTATACGCGCGCTTATACTAATTAGTATTAGTTTAACTCTAAGTTAATAGAGCCGAAAGACAAATAAGGAAAGTATAATACAAGGCTAATAGTCCAGTATCGAAGGTATCGTATTATAAAGACTATTAGTTGTGTACACCGAGTAAAGGTGTTGCAAGTGCCACTACTATTATATAGTGGTGCTCAGTGCCAAGTACGGCACGTGAGTGGCCTTGAGCGGTATTCACTTATACCGACACCCAAACATATCTGAATCATAAAGTGGAAATATTTGGCCACCAATTGGACAAAATTGACAACTCTCATGATCTTTCACTGATCTGCTCTCCTTGCTCTCTCCAAACAATTCAGTAATCCCATCATAAACCAAATCCGCAACATTATCCCGCGTAAAGAATCCCGGGGACTGAGCTTGACCAGAAAGTCGGACAAGTCGAGGTACACTACATGCTACCGGCTTAATAGTGAAATGCGGTATATTCGTTCGATACGGAAGTCGGCAACTGGCTTTTGGAATCACAAATAATATCTCTCCATATTCAAGCCCTTCTTCCTCGTGCCAAAGGACAAGAGAAACATTGAACTGGAAACCTTTCTCCCATTCTTCATGGTTTCATGCGAGGTATTCGCGGAAGTTTTGTTGTATTTCTGCCGCTTTTAATGTGCGGCGACGTACATGCTTCACTGGCGGTTCGGGCCAACTAAAGGCGGTAGGAAGACCGTCAGGCTGATTGCTCCTAACACTTATCCAAGTATCAAAGCACTGGTAATTGATATCGCACATATCTGGAGTAGCTTCAACGAGGGAGTGATTGAAGCAATCTCTTGGTCTATATTCGGAATTCCCGTGGCCGCTATTAAACTGATCGTCTACAATAACAGAAAGGGTTCTCATTGATGAACAGCGGTCTCGTATAAATCTCAAGAAAGATGTGGTGTTTGCGTCGAAAGATTTATTCCTGGAAGATAACAGTTCCACGTCCGCTTCGAATAAAGCTATATTCCGAAATCCAGAAAGGTCCATCAACTTTTATTGCCGTTCAAGGTCCAGAATAAGCCGTATATTCAAGACAAGCGTATCACGGATGGGATCAACATAATTCCGTACGGCTTCCGGAGATTCTAAGTATTTGTGCGACGAAATTTGCTGATAATGAAACAGGAATATAGAGCGAGACTCGTGACATGTATGCAAAAATTGGAACCATCGCCGAATATGCTTTGGTGAGCTAGAGTAATGCCAGTATTGCATAAGGTAAACAAGTCTTGATGGTGGAAACGCAGCCTTCCAGATCTCGAGTCGCAATTCTTTTGGCAGGCGTGCAAAGGGATGGAACTCTTTCGGCTCTTCTGCAGGTTTGGGCCAAAAGATTTGTCTGAGCCCTTGGTAATCTAGCAAAAGATTCAAAGGTGTTTTGACGCTGTGGCATGGTCTTCCAGAAGCGAAGGTTGGTGTTGACACAATGTCCCACTCATCTGGTGATAATGTTAGAAGACGTTGCTTCAGAAATTGCTTTATACCACGTACTTAGATTATACCATATAGGATCACTGTTATGAAGTTCTTCGATATCATCAACTCCACCACTGGTGAGATAGGTAGTTCCATCAGCACACATAAGAAGCTCATCAGGAATTTTAGGTTCGGAATTTGCAGGTCCGTTAATATCTGAAGTGGAAATCATGGCTACTGCATTATATGCGGCCGAGTCCTCTGCTATCGTATTCTCCGTGTTTGTGCTACTCGTCGATGTGTTCTCCATCACCGAAACCCGAGTTGCGTCATGGTGTTCTATCGCAAAATAATTAGCCACTGCTTGAAGAAGAAAATTTACAAAACAGGATAAGGAAAATAGGATATTGGAGTTTATTTCTAACCTGGATAAGATGTGATTCCACCCTCCAGCTCTCCAGCAGAGTGCTGCTCCATTTTGAGGGGTGCAGATAGAATGATCTCAAGTGGAAGTTGCATATTGGCTGTTGAAAGTTGCAGTATTGTTTCAGATCCTGCGCGGTGTGGAAAATGATTTGCACTGAGGATTTGTCTTGAAGTGTAAAGAGACTTTGGATATGTTGGGAGGAACCCAAGGTTACCAGTCACAGGTGTGTTATTTGTAGCCATGTTCGTAGTAGGCTAGCGCTAACCTGGCTTCCATAACAATACTACCGTGAATACTAGCTTAAACCAAGCAAATAAAGAGTGAAGAGAGTGTAGTTATTGTTTAAACCCAGGGTCATAGAATTAACTGAGTTCTTACTACTTCTAACTAGGGATGCGACGACTTAACACCTGTACGCAGTGTATCCTAATAACCTTTAGCTAGGGCTTGATACCCTAGTCTAGAGAGCTAAGATTGAGTCCCACTGTCGCGAGTTTATCGTACTTGCGTACTAGAGATATTATCTATTACGAAAACCGACGATTCTCGACTTTTAGCAGCGGCTATAATACTATCTCTTTTTAACTCCTACCTCTATAGTCTTCGATTATTACTTTATCCACTTGTCTATCACTACTAAAATTCCCTGCTGAGCTAGTCTCTTATATATATCTACGATACTATATATACCCCCTGGCTAGGGAGGAAAGGTAGTAGAAGCTATATTTAGAGGGGTAGAAAGGGTACACTTGAGAGGTAAGGGGGGGTATATAGGTGATAAGAGAGAGAGATAGGATAAAAAAGGGGGTGAAAGGCTATAAAAGGGTTATTTCGGGTTTTTAAGGCTATTTCAATAATTGCGCCTTTATATGTACTAAGACTCCCGACTAGGGTAGGTGCCCTTACTTAAGGCTCTACAAACCCGACTTTCAACCCTTAGGGAAAGGACCAGGGTACTTACTATAGTCTAGAGCTGTCTAAGGAACTTTTGATTTCGTTCGAGTATCTAGGCTCTAGGCTATAGACTCTGGCGTTAGGGTTTAATTCGTCCCTGATTTATCTTACCCCCGCTTAGGGTATAAAACAACCGTTCTCTTCCTAACTAGCGTAGAGGGGGATACTCGACAAGCTTTTTTGGCTACAGCTTTACGCATAAAATACTTTCTCTAGTCTACAATAGTACTGTAACACCGCGGGATCAGGGACTCGGGCTTACTCTAGGAGGTTTTTTTAGCCAACTACGTTTTTGGCTAAATAGAGTAGGATATTGTATATAAAATCTGTAGCTTAGTACGCCTCTATGCCCCTCGGGAGGCCTCAGGAAATCCAGCTTGATCTGGTGCTCCGCCCTACTGGCGTAAAAATACTACTACTACTACTACTACTACTACTACTACTACTACTACTACTTCTAACTACATTAATATGTCACACCTGAAGAAGCTTTTATTTTATACCTAAGTTTCTAGCAATAGTGAATTAAGGTTTTCAAAAAAAGGTTTAGTTAGTGAAATATTTCAATATATGTATTAAGATACTTATGTTGGTGGTATTTGTTCAGACAATACTGTATTGTGCACGAAACTTGAGGCAACTTGTTATTGGATTAAACTGAAAGTTATGTCATGCTCAGACTGTCTATACTTCCTAAAGCACATCCCTGTTGGCTTAGACTGCGATTCCATCACCCAAACCTTTGCTATGTTTCCAGCAACTACCTTATAGTGGCTATGGCATGCTTACTATAATTTGTATTATTCATCACTAATATGCAATACATTGTAACCAAAGAAGGAGCTTCATGTTGGAGGTGATGAGCGTCTTGGCTACATATATCATATCTAGTATTCAACTGAGATAATGCCAAATCTTAAGTCCCCCAATCAAAGTTCGCCCCAGCTACTGTACAAGTCATCTCTTCCTTTCTCCAATGTTCTCATTCTACAATATGCACCCCAAAACTCTCATAACTATGTGACTACAATCGTGTACTCTCCCTTAGGGGTTCCATCTCCAAGAAGATGTGGGTAGCACACATCAATAGCCCCCCAAGTCTTCTGACTTCCACAAGAAATTACCGGACTGTAACAATCATAGTAAGGAGTAAAGCTCATGAAACCAGAGGTTCCAGGTACCATACCCATAGTATAAGTAACACTCACTTGCTTGCTCTTGCTGCTATCATGACCAGTAGTTTTATCCAGACCTTCAGTGAACGATACTGACGCAGCAACAGCAACCTGAGCTTCCACAGGAAAAGTGACACCTTCTGTGACTGTCATTGAGAGACCTTGAGTGGATGAGAAAGATGTGGTGGTGGAAACTGATGTTGAGGTTCCGATCGTGAACGAAAGACTGGAGGATATCGAGCTACCAGTGACTCCAGGTCCCGCTTGTGCACTTTGGATGTTGCTTACTGCGACTTGTAGACCTGCAGTGAGACGTGATTGTCCATTTTCAATTTTGCAACCAGCCCAGACCTTGTCCGCACATGCTTTATCGGTAGAGGCACATGCCCCACGCTTTCCCATTACTTCAACTGCGCGTGCTGCAAGAGATCCGGAGTTTCTGGTTGAGATGGTAGCTTCAACGAAGGTATCCTTCATTTTTGAATTAGTCGTGGTTTATTGATGTATCTGGGAGCTGAATTGCTTACCTTTGCAGCGATGGCTGAAGCATCTTCCTGAGACATGGCAGGAATGTCAGAACGTTTCTTAGGCTTCGCAGCGCCGTCTGGTGCATCCCCTTTGTAGTGATCACACTGAGTTCCACAGCAGAAAGTTGCGTAGAAGGTAGAGGCGACCTGAATTATAAGATATCAGTATACTGTTAAACAACGAGACACATTAAGGAAAACTATAAGAAGACTTACAGGTATCTGTGTGAAGTAACATCCACTCTTACTAGTAGTCAGAACAACATTTCCAGGTGCTTGGCCTTTTGCCATGGCTCCAGTTGCAACATTGCCGGCATATGGCTGCATGAAAACAACGCTGCATTTGCTCGGAATTGGTCCAGTATCCCAATATACCCAGTTTCCCACTCCGCCGTTGGGCGCTGCTGCATTTTCAAACTTTGTGTCCTTGTATACCTTCCATTTGTTTCCAACTTCCGGTGCTCCTACACCTTTTCCTAGCTTAAACGTTTGGCCTTTGTCCAGAGGGTCCTCTTTGAAACTGAATTTCAATTCTTCTTTACACTGAGCGTCCTTGTAAGGTTTGATTTCTCCCCATTTCAGCCCGCTGCATGTTGAGAGAAGAGCGGCGAACAGAGTTGCTTTGAGCATGGAGTTGAACATCATGAGCTTAAAGAAAATGATAGAATGATAATCTTGGAACTCGAAATGGATTGCTTAATTCGTATATGTACAGAAGAATGTAAAAATGACGACCAAGAGATGGACCAAGGAAAAGAGTAGAGAAAGAATAATGTGATGATGTACGGATGGCAAGAAGGTAACTTCGAAGTCCTTGGTCATCTTTCTTATAGACATTTTCGGAGAAAGAGGATCATGAGTAGGAACCCATACCATGTGGTTACAAACCTTGGAAACAAATGAAGAACTTTTCTTGTCACTGATCTCAATGGCAAGTTCCACACAAACAACCGTGTGAGGGGCAAATACTGTCACCGAGTCTCTTTTTCAATCCTGAACTTGAGGCTCATCAACCACCCCGCCATTGGCTTCCTATAGAAGTATCGATCGGCGGGGAGGATCAAAGTTAAAGTTGCGATGATGCTGTCAAATTCCCCCAAATAGATATATCGTGAAGAAAATATATCAATGCACCCAAGCAACTATTCGCTTGAGAGTCATGGAAGGATTTAACTTTATTTTGATCAAGCTAAAATGTGCGATGGTTTCAAAACAAATCCTGATGAACAGGTTCTGGGGCTTGGTACATGAACCAACCCCACGTATAATCCTTCGGATCCACTTCCTCGGCGCTTCCATGATCATGCTATCGCCGACCATCATCGAATCATCCTAGAAAACGGACAGTTTGATACTGCCGACCTTAGCTTGAGAAATGGTTAGCAGTGGACACCAAAAGTTGAGCTGGATAACCCGCGTTGTTCTGTATTGCCAGGGGAATTCGCAGTTTAACTAGGGTGTTTAAGATGAATAGGTCAAGAAACTTTTCGAATGTCCTAGAACAACAAAACCTGTAGGCTCAGAATATCTATGTCAAGTACGTAAGTGAATATAAACGTAGAATAACGAGAGAGTTATATGCTACAGAAACTAGGAGACCAAATAAAAAATATAGCCTAGTTTGTAGTCGAGAAACGCCGTGGTAAGATTATGAAATTCACAAACTTGGACAAAGGTCCATTCAAAAGCTGGCGAGATATTTCCTGTGAAATAATGAGCATTTAGAATGCAATGTCGAAGTACCGGTATGATAATCAATAAATTTCTTACAGTGTAATTGAGACAGAAAACTCGAAATATGGGCCTTTCAGACGATGAGCACGGCCACAATGCGCCACCCCCTCGGTCTTTCTCCAGCTGCTGCTTGATGAACTCCACATCTTGACTACTCGTGTACAGTACTATGGGCTGGAAATACTTTGGTACTATGTTGCCTAACCCCATATCACACAACCTATTTACACAGCTTCCTCTTTAATCTCCAGATCTGTGCTATTGTAACCCTTAAATCGACGAATTAATCAATACTACTAGTAATTCGTCAATTAGTACGTATGGTGGAATAGACGGTATTATTTAATCACTTCTAGGATACGAATTATCCGTTACTTTTATTAATAAATAAGGTTAGTTTTTAATTAAAGTATACCCTTACCTAAGAAAGTAAATAAAATAGCCTAAAAGAAGAAGTAATTAAAGTATAATCTTTATATAATAAATAAGTAAAAAGTAAAACTATTCTAAAATATAATCATTTTACTTTTAGTTTATATTTAGTATTAACTCTTACTTTACCTTATCCTTTTTCTTTAGTATTATTATCTATCTATTTAGTAGTTTTTTATTATTTTTACTATAGTAGTACTTTTATTTCTCTAACTATTTTTATCTTATTATCTATTATAAATAAAAGCTCTTCTACCCCCCTTCCTCTTCTTTTATACCCCTCTTATCTCTATCTTTTATATTACCTACTTTCCTTTTATACCTTTATCCTTTTCTTTATATAGTAGTAACAAAAGCTCTATTATTTTTTACTTATATAGCTTTAGTAAGAGAGACTTTATAGTAAAGTATTAGTAAGGATAGTAGTAGTAGAGAAGAAATAAGAGTTAGGGAATATAGACCCTTATATAGATTCATATCTTATTATAGTATTTACCTACTATATTCTATTCTTTATTCTATACTTCCTACCCTACTTGTTCTATACTATAACAAACTATAATAAAAGCTTACTATATAGATTATTGTATTTATAACGTCTATAATAGTCCTCCGCAAATCTATTGTACAGCGAATACAATAGTCTAATTAGTCAAACCGGCAAATCCGGGGTTACCATAGCACAGATCACCAACTTTGAAATTCTTTACTTTCCGATCCTGGTTAGTTGGTCTGAGCACAGAAATAGTTTCTCACCCTTTCCCTCACAAACTGCCTGCCCGTCACCTTCTGTCGAGGATCTCCATCCTGACTTGACTTTATTAAACCAAGTCTCTCCAATAACGGTGATGGAGCAGGAGCGACATCGACCTCATTCCCGGGTCTCACAAAGTAAAATAAACCCAATCGATGGATATGGTCTTGATCAGGAGGAGGTCTGATAACTCGATGCGTCGTGGATCTCAAGTAACCCGCAGACCAGAATTGCATCGCATCTCCCACGTTGCAAATTATACCCCCGTCAACTGGCGGTACGTATTTCCAATCTCCTTCTCTGGTTTGTATTTGCAAACCGGCAACGTTCTGGCTCCATAGAAGAGTCAAGGAACCAAAGTCTGTGTGCGCGCTAGACCACGAATTGTCTACTAATGCGTCTTGAGATGCGGAGCGGGGACGATAGATCATATACCGAAGATGATCTTCGGACTTTGAGGAGTACTCGTGTTTCGAGGAGAAATAGTCGTGGGGGAGTTGGAGAATTATCGCGAAGAGTGTGAATATTTTGGCAGCTAGGTCGAGAGATCGCTATAGTGAGTTTAGCATTTTTTGCTTGAAGAATCAGAGGAGTTCTATTCTTACACGGGAGAACTCCTCAATTTCTGCATCGTATTTTTTGAAGAAACTGTGGCGTGCTTCATGTGCTAGATCTGGTATGTATTTGGGAAAATTCCACTACGACCCTATGAATTTATGTCGATTTTAATATTTCGGGCAGAAACTTACACTTTCAACGTTGTCGAATACCTCTGTTCCCATCAACTTCCTCTCACCAGACTGTCTCTTATTAGCAAGAGAGGCTCTAATCGTAGACCGAAACTCACAGCACGAAATCCGAAAAAACTTCCCTTCCCGAAGTCACACCTCAGTTCAGGCTTATCCCTCTCCTGGTTTGGCAGATTGAAGAACGCTTGACCAATAGTGTATTGTCTCGTCACCTCTTCCTCAGTGAATCCGGTACCGGTAAGGCCGAAGAATCCAGTCGATTGCACCTGAGATATCCATCAGATAGCTCGCGTTCTCGGAAAGGCTACCTACAGCATATCGAAGTTCTTCTGCTAACTTTTCCTTTCCGCCTGGTTCATCAAATGTTGACAGATCAATCACAACGACCTCTGCCCATGGCAGATCAAATTTGGTCGGCGCTGGTCGCTCCCATTTTGGTAAATCATCTGTTGGAAAAGCTGAGGGCATTTTTGTCTCTGAGTCGGGTGATGAATATTCTGAGATGAGCCGTTTGCTGACCAATGTTGAAGTGGCAGTAATCTTATTTTCTCTCAAATCGCGGGCAGACAATGTTGTCCCTCACTAAAGTTTAAACTCCTCATGACGTTCATGGCGGGATGTTACCAGACCTATCCATGTGCAAAGTCATGAAAGAGAACGATTTGCCTGAGACCAATCAACTCACAGCTTACAAGCTGGAACCTGAAGCTTTTCATTATCTAGGTAGCACGTAATTCTACCTTGGCTTCACAGCTTTTGGGTGTAGTGTCATTTGTACTGTATCCACCGCCCCATCCACTGTCCCGAGGGACATCCAGAATCTGATTCCGGAGGTAATACCGAGTACTTCGTACCCGACTGGTAGTACAGTACATATCACCATCCTTGGATGGGTGGGTCGGGGCGAATCTCGGAGCCTGCACCGGCCTGCACTGGCCTGCACTGGCCTGAAACAGATAGCGGGTAAGCCAATTGTTTTACCGTGGGGGTCTGCCTCTTGGAAGGAGCTTGGAGATTGGAGTACGCAACAATGTCAACTGAGGCCTTTACTGGCTTGAATGTCCTTGATGTTGATACGCACCATTGAGATGACCCGCAGCTCCCCTTCTTGGTAGAAAGCTGGTCTCTTAGTGGTCAGGAAAAGTGGTTTTTGTTCTCCACCCACAAAACTTGGCTGCTGCTAAGAGGCAGAGTACCGTAGTAACCGTCGGAAGTCAGTATTCGTAAAACGTACAAGACTTTGAATAGTATCATGTACGCTGAATGCGCGTTCCAAGCCAAATAGGCTGTTAGAATATCTATCAATAGGTAAAGTTACTAATCATAACAGATCTGGTACTCGGGTATAATAAGAAAGGTGATCCAGATGCTTCACTTCTTTCCTTAAGCAACCAACTATTCAAATCAACTCAACCCTCTTTACACCCATCAACCCCTCCCCTGCTCTATACAACATGAAGGCCTTTTTCGCAATCATCCTGTTGTTCGTCTCTCTCAGCATGGCTCTTGAAAGAGACACCAAGCAATTACCAACATGCAACGCGACCACTGTTTGTATACCTACGTGTAGTCCCAATGTAAGTAGAGTCACACTGCTGTTTGAAATATCGCACGTTAACAGTGTATTGCAGCCAGTTAAGAAATCAGGATGCAATCCTGAACGCTGTATTTGTGATGTTCCCGGGGCGCCTGATGATTTCCCACAGGGATTGGATGGCGGTTTTCCAGAATAAAAAACACCGACTTGGGAGATTCACGAAATTCTGTGTTTGAAGGACGGGATTTGTTTATTATTGTAGCAATCATGCTGGAAACCTTTCCTGTACTTTAGTTGGATTACGGCGGGACCGCGGCCAAGTCCATGATGTGTGGCTTTATGAAACTTTCGGTTCCAGTACTTCCAATTGACTGAATGAATGAAAAGTATGGACATTTCTACTAACATCCAGTGTAATTTTGAAACTCCCATCGCCATTTCCTGCGTGAGGTTTCGTAAAGTTATATGATTCAATTATCTCTCACGTTTGACATATTTACCTACATAAAAGAGGTTAATTTAGTTCGTGTCTAAGTTAGAGAAGATAGCAACTCTGATTTGGATCTTTAATACTAGAAGTAAAATATTGGCTTTCATATATTATCTGCTACACTCGTATTGTCTATCAAAGATCAAAGATCTCAGCAGGGTAGGTCTCTGATATTTACCAATTTTGATTGCTCTTATATATATTTCGTTGTATGCTATTTTATTAGATTAAGAAACATGCTAAGCCAACCTAATTTCTTCTAGTTTACTGGCTCTTTCTCTGTTCCCTCGGCAGAAAGTGGAAAACTAGAGTAAATTCTAACTTCATTACTTCCATTACTTCGGCGGCACACTTCTAAATTTGCACAGCTAGCAGCCAGTACCTATTAAAGACTTTACAAGTGGCTTCCTCGGGATGGTAACTTCTTTACTTGATGCTGTGATCACTTTTATGTAGATAGACTCGTTAGTATCAGCAATCGTTCATGAATGCAAAATGTTGCAAGTTTTTTGATTTGTCGGTAAATTTCTAAGACAACGCTGTTTGGTTTTGATGGGAAGAGGCATGGGCACAGAAACAAGCTGAATGGGCACAAAAATGACACTTACAGATCAAAAGACTTCATTTAGAAATAAGTACCTCCCTAACACCGTGTATTCGGTAAATTACCCGAAACATGCAAAGAATATTCTCCAGCAAAATAGTCTCTCCCTTAGCCTAAACGTCCCCAGAATACTCACACCTCTAGAATGAATTTACTTCGAGGCAGCTTTACCGGTACCAGCTGTGGAAGAAGTCTGTCCTTTCTCCTTTTTTCCTCCTTTTCCTCCCGCGCCTTCTTGGCCTTAGCCGTAGCAGCAGCAGCGGACTCTGCCTGCACCTTTCTCTCCTGCACCTTGTTGGCCTTAGCCTTGACCACTCCCTCAATACGTCGGGCCAAAGGACTCGTCATGGAAATCTGCTTATAATCCTTGCCATCCTTGATGCTCAACCAGAGCTCGCGAATAGGGACCTGAAGGCGGTAGAAGCAGGAAAGGTTCTTGGTCTGGCTGAACTCCTCCTTCCCAGTCAGGGTAGAGATCGCGATCTTCAAAAATGAGATGTTGAAATCCTTCAAGATATTTATCAGCTTGTTGAGATATAGGGTTTGTTCGCGCTTTAACATCTCAGTTTCCTCATCAACGTGTTGGTAGAAGATTGTAATGGTGACATGATTGGCGGTCTCCTTGTATTGTTTGAGGGCACCTAGGATTTCGTAACTGATACGGTAGTCATCCGGACCGTTCTCACGAAGAACAGAGACCGGGCTCTCCCACTAAGATAAGTTAGAATGTCTATTTCTATTTTACTCGGAAGCTGGGACGGGTCTCAAAAATGAGATACTAGTATTCTCATGACCTAGAGATAGAAGCTCAGAGCTAGTAGACATGAAACTTGCATACCTTGAAGTTGACCTCAACAATGATCTTGCTGCACTTCTTGCCGTTACTCTCAACAGTAATGGCTCTGTGTGTGCCGTTCAATACCGGCTTGGGCTGTTGAGTATTCCGACCACCTCCGTTTGGCAGCGAGAAGGATGGGGTGAACTTTCCCTGTGGTTGTTTTGGGGTAGCAGGTACCTCTGGTCGATAACCGAGAGGAATGTCGAAGACGCTACCTGATTTCTTCCCCTCTGGTCCTTCAAGAAGCTCTGCAAGACCCATCTTGGTCTTCTGCTGTTTTGGTGCCATTTCTGTTGATCTGGGACCGCTTGTTAACTATCCAATCTGTCCTTGAGCTTTCGTTGCACTTACCAGAAGGATGTCTGGTAGGAGAAGGTATTTATTCTTTTCGATGGTCGTGAACGTACTAAGAGGATGACCTGGTGGTACGGGAATGTTCACAGATGATGTTGGTAGAAGGAACAAGATGGGTTTGCAGCGCAAGGGAGTGGATTATTTGTACCTACAAAAAATGTGTCACTGTGCCTGAAGCCACATAACAAACGAACCAGAATTCACTGGTTTCGTGGAGTGTTAGTAGCAGAAAGCCACGTGGAGTAATGCACAGCTCTTGTTTATTGGTCCAGTGCAGTTGAGAACTAGAAGCCTTTCCTGGTGAATGAAACATTGTCTCGTTCACTGTCACAAAACAATGGAGTTTCCATATTTGGCGTAGCAGTATCCTTGTTAATGCTCTTAAGCGCGATCTGGAATATTCCATGAGTCACAGAGAACAAATTGTACGGAAAATTCGCACAGTGAAGGATATGTAATCTTACCAATGTCAGGTGAATACGTCTACTTTAACATAATACAAAGGTTTGCTTATACTTAGATTCAAGGGCGAGTGAGGATATATTATTCGGATCAAATAGCCTCTGGGGCACTTGCTATTTGCACCTCATCAAGTGGAGCCGAGGGTACGAGGCGCTCCAATAAGGCCTATATATCTACCTAAATTTTGTGGTTTTATTGGGGATGGTGGAGAGTGTCAAAGATGATTGCCACACGCAAGCGTACGTACAGCAATCCTACTACTTATAGGTGGTTGTTGTTGTGGAATCGGCAAGTGATCATGGATCAAACGATATATGAGAGCTTGCTTCGTAACTCTCGATATGCAAAACACATCCTTAATACATACTAACAGATAAGACCTAAAATCCAACCAAAGATTCATTACACAAGCAAGACGACTTACCTCTTAAAGATTGTTGTAAAACGTCGCCTATATGAAATGTCTGTACACGACTCCTGCTCACGTATCAAAGCTTTCTTTCTCGGCTAATAGTAAGCGAATAATCGATGTTAATTTCCAATCAAATTTCGTATATTCCTCAGGAGAAATTACCGGGAACAAACCATAGCTAATTTCACCATGTTTATCTCTCTTCCTCCAACTTTTCTTTTCTTAGAACCTTTCAATAAAGTGCCATGATCATTTATACCTCATTTCAGTCGCGATATTGTGATAGCGATGACGAGTCCTATATCGATGATGGTAAGCCTTGTTAACCCCACATTTCAAAAGTAAACTTACCTAGCAAGAACATAAGACTGTGACTGAAAACAGACTTTCCATCCCACCTGGAGCGACTTCCTATTTCAAGTGATTGTGATGAAGTCCCAGGCGTTATCCTCGCTTCATCTGGATGTTTGGATTGGGGAATTTCTCCATTGTTCTGGAGAGAATATTCTTCCTTGACTTTGGGTCGACTTTTTACAAGGTTCTCGTTGTCGAATTCGATAAGATTTCCGTCCACCAGTTCAAGAATGTCTTTCTTATTGTCAAAATCCCACGATTTAATCAACTGTCGAAATGATAAATTGCCTCCGTTTCGAGTTATATATTCATATACTCGTCCCGCCGCGATAAATGCATACTTTTGTTGGCCCGCCCTGAAGACGGCGTTGAGCTTCACGTCAGAACCGTAATGTGCCCGGTCACCAAAGTTTACCCCTTCATAGAAATCTGGTGTTCTTTGTAAGAGTTCAATTTCAGTAACTGTCATTTTCTCATTGCCTGCAAGACAAAGAGAAATATGGCAGCTGGCTTCGTGACGAAGGAACATTTCAATCGTTTTTCCGAATAAGCGGGCTGTTTCTGGCTTAGTAAAGGAGATATCACGGGAGACAGCCCCGAGAAGGAAGTGCACCCAGAAAGTCAACGGCCCATGAACTACTGAGAGCCCACTTGTTGCAGATGTCGTATGTATCAGAGCTTGTGGGGAAATGCCATTCTCCAGAAAGAATTGAGGTACTTCAAAATATTTAGGACATGTTCCACGACTTGTCTTCTCAAAGCAGCAGCAAATTAGTGCGGATATGTTATAATCCGAGTCAAGAATGGTTCCATCATTCTTCAAAGTCCACAACACAAATCTATGTGTCCAAGAACCGCAGACGCAAGGAGCGGCGACGTTATGTAACGGACTTTTGCATAATGGGCTGGAGAACCGTGTGTGAATCCTATCCCCATGGAGCCGCGATTTAAATGAACAACCCCTGGCAGATGTTTTTCTTGCAGATCCTCAGCTTTTGTATGCATCATGATTGACGACGAGAGAAGATTCAGGTAGATAAAAGGCGCTGGGTTGTGCTTCTCTCGGAGCGACAAGATGCGAAATAGACGAAGACACATTTCCGTCCTCGGAATACTGTGTAATTCTGTCGATCTAATCTCTGCAAGTAAAAGATTCGATACAGTTTCAACAGTCATGAAGTTACGCAAATAAGATTTCATATCTTTCTCAATACGTGGTGTCTGGAGAAATTCCGGGATAGATCGATGAATGAACTCAACAGTTGTGATGTTCTCACTTTTTGCGCCCTGTGTATTTTCTTTGGTTGCCCACGTCTTCGATTCCAGTAAAACTTTGCAACTCCCGTTTATTCTTTTGCCAGCGAGTGCTGTTCTCTTAACCCTGTCAGTGGAACCCAGGTTGACGTATGGAAAGTCGGAGTCAAGAGCAAAATCCTGGTTGTTTAGAAAGTCTTCCAGAAAAGAACATGCTAGAGGGGATAAACGAATTTCGAACGGGTTGGAAGCCAAAACCATCGCAAAAAGCTGATATGTTTTTGTGCGGGACGTTCTGTTCAGTGACATAAGCAAGTGTGAGAACAAGCCCTCTAACTCCTCTGGTAATGTATCCAACTCTTTTTCAAGCTCTTGCTGTTCATAGCCATCATCCTGGCGTTCTCGAAGTGCCCTAACAATCAGGGAGACCCAGAGAAACATTCCGTTCCCTTTTTCGACGATTTGACTGGTTAAGCTCTCCAGTTCTCTGGCTCGGGGAATTGGGAGTTTGTCACGAATGTAGTGCTCCATATCGCTCCTGGTCAAATCCTGTAGTCGAATCCTTTTGTCTTTTGAAAACCCATGGAGGAAGACGTTGTATTCTCTACTAGAAACGCAAAGTTTGACATTGCTAGGTGATACCTTGGTCCAGCTTATGAGAGTCTCTACCACAGATTTATAGTCATCCTGGTGCGTTTCTTCGAATTCATCAAGGCCATCAATAAAGTAACAGTAACGATAACGACTGTATAAGCTGTCGTCTTTGATGATTTTGATGAAGGATTCTTTGACTTGTTTTTCGGTAAGTTCAAGGTGTCTTTCATCCTGCCATGGTAGTAAGGTCTCCACCTTCCATTCATCAGGCAATGCCACCTGTATCAATCCAGGGCACAGTTTCAATATATCAAAAAGAATTGTTCTGAAAAGGCCATTCAGAGATCTTTGTGTGCAGGTGTGCCAAGTTTCCAGAAGAAGAATCGGGAGAATATCAGTTTACGGTCGCCTTGTCAGGTGTGTAAGCTGGATTGTCCACAGAGTTACCTTGAGGCGAATGATTGCTCACCTGCCCATCGATGTAAGGACTCTTTCGTTTGAGTATGTTGGCAAAGGAATTTCATCAGGGAAGATTTGCCAGACCCCGGTTTTCCCGAAATGTGAAATATCCCATCCCCAGACGACAACCATGTTATGAATGACTCTGACCCAGAAGCCTCACGTTCTATTTCTCTTTCCATATCAGATTCGAAGATCCACTCGAAGGTCTTTCCGTGAACATCAACTACATTGTCGAATCTTTGATGTATGCCCTCAAATGACAGACTTTCCAAAATCCTCCTCTGGGCTATAACACATGTTATATGCTCTGATATTTCCATCAATTTTGGAAAGTTCTGCTCGCCACCGGGGTTCAGGTTGCATGATATTCTTTTGTATAGTTCCTTGATCTGGCTCTGGAGCTCTTCGAGCTTTGCGCTTTGCCCATCGGATGAAGAAATCAAAACTTCTAATCGAGTTTTTGTTTCTGAACTGGACCTCGAATTAGTATCACATTTCCTTGGTACGGCATCCTGAATGTACTAAAAGGCCGAATAGAGTAAAAACTAATTCGTGAATCGCAAATCGCAAAAGTCATATATTTGCTACTACTGTGCCAGAGAGCCTATAACCCCGCACCCCAAGTACTTGGGGCCTGATTATATAAACTCGCCACCTATTATCGCCGCATCCTCACTGTCGCCCGACCCTTACTGTCGCCGTATCCTTACTATCGCCCGACCCTCGTAGTCGTACTATCGTATCCTTACTATCGCATCCTTACTATCGTATCCTTGCTGTCGGATAGGGTTGTGCCCTAGTATATTGTTTACGGGATAGAGAGCGCGCGCGCGCGCGAGAGAGAGAGAGAGATAGAAGCGGGGAAATATTTTAGTTGAATATATAGCTTATTCCTAGCCCCGAATACTACCTTCCTAAAGCGGCTAGGCTAGTACGTATTACGCTAACAATTGTTTGCTACCTACCTCCGCGCTCCTTACTCTTCCCTGCTCTCTCTTCTCTTTTCCTTATAACAGCGATAGTAAGGATACAATAGTAAGGATATAATAGTAAGGGTAGGAAGGAGTATTCGAGTTAAATTCAAGCTTATTTACTTATATCGAGTAGTTTTACCTTTAATTCTAGCGCTGTTATATAACCCTAACCCTAAGCTAGTTTACGATTTGCGATTTAAGAATTAGTATTAAGTCTATTCGACCTTATAGTATATTCAGGATGCCGTACTTAGGGAAGTAGGCCATATATCACCTGTTCAGGAGGTTTAACTGTAATTCAAGTTGGCTGCGGCAATTTGCTAGTCTCTTCTCTAATTCTGCCCTCTCTCCTTGACGTAACCTGCCTTTGAAAGCTGCCAATGTGCTCTGGCCCCTCGATTTGGAATCCTTCGGTTTTATTTCCGTAATTAATTCTAGAATTTGATTCTCTATAATGCTGCACTCCGACGCCACGCGACATAAGGCCTGATCCTCTTCACTTTCTTGGGAATCAGTAGTGGGCACAATCTTGGAAGAAAGATTCCCCATAATAGTCACGATAGATTCGAGCCTTCGGTTGTCTTCCGTCATTCCTGATGCTGAATCGTAAATCTCCCTCGCCCCGTTGACTAATTTTGCACTATAATCTAGAAATTGAATGAGGTTTGATGCAAACCCGATTGTTGCGAAAGGATCCATTGCTGTTGATTGGGAAAGTTAATCTGTACTGAAATGAGGTCAGAGCTAGAAGAATTGTGGAATGGGTGGACAGTGGGATGTGAGAGATATTTAAGGGGGACTTCACTTCTCAGGCGCACAGTGTAGTATTTTGAGCATATCTGATGCAGAGTACATGCAGCATCATGCACAATGACCCTAGGTTCTCTTTCCAGCCAATTGGATCTTCTAGATAATGACAATCACTAACAGTGGGTAAATATCCTGTAGTGCAACCCTCTTTATGTTTGGTGACACCAACGACGCTGAAAACAATCTAATCATTGGCCGCATGAGACAAACGCCACACACTTCCGCTTAACGGAAGTGAAGTGTTAAGCGGAAGTGAAGTTATTCGTGAACACACTCAGTCTTCATAATTCCCAATTGTTATAATCCAATGTGTCACAATACTGGACTGTATCATCCAAGAGACGGAGACGCATGCATTCTCTGATCAAGAGTTATTCACCCTGTCAACAAACCAGCCTCATTTGAGATAGTGGTTGAGAACTTGGTTTAGACCATTTCAAACCTTCTACAACGAGTCCAAAGTTCTCTAAAGCTATCAAGTAGGCTAGGATTCATTTTCATACTACTACATACTACTTCAGTAGTCCAGACCCTCCTACTTGGCGAATGTGCATAAGAAGGGTGGTGGGATTTGCTGTTGTAAGTGTTTACCACCAAAGGCAAGTGCTTGGGGGGACTCTAATATCATTATGAAAATTCACATATTTCAAGTTCATCAATGGAAGAATTTTGTAAAAAGAATTTATAAGTCTGTTATTATTAACAAGAATATATATCTAAAAGCACTCGAGAGGCGGTATTTTTGCCAGGATGAATTATTTCCTAGCATACCCCCCAAAGTGCAAAAACACGGCAACGAAAAGAGTGTACACACGTACGTAAATGCAGAATCAGTCAACCTGCTAAGAAACTTTAGGTAAAACAGTTCAGGCAGAAAGTTATCTGCAAGTGTTTACTTAGTATTCTGATTCCTGTTAGGGCTTTTGGCACATTTCTGGAGGTTTACATCAGCATACAGTATCAGTATTCCGAATACTCACTACCGAAAATAACGAAGTTTAGATCCTCATTCTCGATGGTTATTCACATAATACTTTAGCCGTAGCTGGAGTTTCTTTCTTCGCCTCAGGCCTTCTTCTCCTCAACTACCTTCCAAGCTCGCCATTGCCCTGCGAGTCGACGCTCCATGCGAGACCCAAAAAGAATCTGAGTCCATCCGCAAAGAGTATTCTCACCCTTGTAGAATACTTTAGATACTTTAGCCTTGGTCGCCTTAGCGACGTTCAGCCAAAGTTTCCATTCCTGAAAATCCAAGTCGTAAAAGACAGCCGCGTGCTTGAACTGGTTCCACTCGAAAGTGTCAGAATCAAGTTCGAAGGCGATCTTCAAGGACTAGAGGCTCGTGAAGGTGTTAAGAGTTGAGACGGCGCGGCTCAGAAACATAGGGAGCTTGGCGTTAAGTCCAGAGTGTTGAGAGGCGAGTAATGGGATGAAGATGGTGATTACCACCTCCTCGGAAATCGAGGAGTATTGGGAGAGTGCATGAATTACACTATCGTCCAAGTACATGTAGCCATTGTTGAGCAAGCGAAGGAGAGACAACGAGTTGCTGTCCTCCTTGAAGCATAACTGGGCTCTGACGTACTGACCATTCAGTTCACTCGTGATTAGCTTATGAGCTGGAATTGAGGCGCAGTCCATGACAGAGTTGGTGTTGTTGATAGTGAAAGACATCTTTGATATTGAAATTGTTGTTTGGTTGGTTTTTTAGTTTTATATATTCAAGGTTGAAAGCTGTAGAAGTTTCTGTGTGTGTAGGTGTGTTAATTGTGTGGTGTGCAGCGTGAGGAGAGAAAAGATTTAGACCAAGTCATGGAAATACTTTTATGAACGACAATTTCAATTGTTCTCAATCAGTAACCTACAGTATTAATGCAAGATTTTCAGATTGACAATGTGCTAGAACAGAGAAATATCATAGTATAACAGAAGAGAACTCGTTGTTCACACGATAGGTAGCACAAAGTATTGTTCTATTCCCATGTTTCATTTTGTGAGAAGTCGACAAGTATACATAACAAAGAATGACCTCGAAGCTTTTACGTCACAAAAAGAACAGTACTTTATGAAAGAAAGAGCTTTATTCTACTACAAGCGAGGGAGTCATTTTGACGGTTCCCTAATAAATATGCTCCGCCATATTATATGTTTGGACAAATCAAATTTGTTTCCGAGGTACTCCGTGCCTTTGCTTTCCTATCCCCTCGTTATCGCATCTAGGATTGCAAGATTATAGTAGCCACTTTCGGTCTCTTTGGTTACGTTCTCTTTAATATACCGAGTAGTTGCCGTTAGCGCGGAGCAAGTCGGTCCGACCAGTCGGATTTAGCTTGACCGATACTCGAGTATAACCGAATCTTTATTTTTTTTCTCTTTTTGTTATTACAGTTCTTAAATAAATGCTTGTTTTCAGAAATTATAGCTCAATAGGAAATCTCAAAGTTGAAATCCTAGGCTCCTCAAGTCCTTATTTCAAGAGTTTGACCAGGATACCTTGAAAAAGGAGCTGAGAATAATATCCCTCTCATACTCTCAAGTTCTCTGAAAAGCGCCAGAGGAAAATGACTGTTAAATAGTAGTCAAAGATTTAGTCTAGTTTTGTTAACGACCAGGAAGGTGGAGGCAAATCTCAGTTTGTGAAGCATGCTTAGCAATTACCCAACTACACTTTGGTACTTACAGCATCCCGAATCTACTACTAAACCAGATAACTAAATCGCAAATCGCAAATCGTGAATTAGCTTAGGGTTAGGGTTATATAACAGCGCCGGTATTAAAAAAAAAGGCTATTCACAGAGAATTAAACAAGGATAAGAGACAGGATTATAGTATAAACTTGAATCAAAGATATATAATCTTTGTAAGTTACTAAACGCTTATACCTCGACACCCCATCGCTTAAACTTTATAGCCTTGAAATTTTCGCGTGTATACTCGCTACCCTTGCTGTCGTACCCTCGCTGTTGTATAAAGGGTTACGCCCTAGTATGTTATTTAAGAGAGAGAGAGAGAGAGAGAGAGTAGCGGAGAGGACAGAAGCGGGGAAATATTTTCGTGTATATTGCTTATCCTAGCCTCGAATACCACCTTCCTAAAATAGCTAGGCTAGCACGTGTTATACTAACAATTGTTTACTACCTACCTTTCCTCGCTCTCCCTCCTCCTTACTCTTCTCTTTCTTTACGACAACGATAGCTATAAAGATAGCGACAACGATAGCGATAATAATAGCAACAACGATTAACGATAGTAATAATAATAACAAGAGAGGATATAGGTATATTTATTAGTTAGGAGAGACCCTTGTTAGGGGGGGCGGGGTAAACTGTAAGGGCGAGAGGAGGAGTTAAAGGAGTGTTCGAGTTATATTCGAAAGTAGGAGAATTCGGGTTAAATTCGAGGGAAGGAGCGTACGAGTTAAATTTAAGCTTATTTACTTATATCGAGTAGTTTTACCTTTAATTCTAGCGCTAGTATATAACCCTAACCCTAAGCTACTTTACGATTTACGACTTACGATTTCCTATAAAATAACCTTAATAGTAACTTTTACGATTTGCGGTTTAGTTATCTAGTTTAGTAGTAGATTCGGGATACCGTAGTACTACAACGTCTCTTCAAGCCATACGAGTAGCATTACCCATATTTCTTGGGAGAATTTTGGTACTTGAGTTGGGCACTCTCAAGACTTGGGGTATACATTGTTTGTGGTGTTGGTGGTATTACTTTAGTGGTGCGTTTTAGGAAGTCCTGTTTATGGGATAATGCAATCTCAATCGCCTTCAACTCTTCGTTTTCTGCGGTCGCGGGATTATCTACAAAGCTGTAAACCAACATACCAAGTTAACATAGATGACTCGCTTCTGATGACTCTGTAGATTACAGTATGTTAGCAGCGTATCATCTGAATTCCCCATTGTTTGTTTGTATTCTCGCCTTCCCTAACTCTGATGGTCATGAAAAAAGACTTCATCCTCTCATTACAATCCGTGCTACAAACGTTTCCTTCCGGATCCTCGCATATAGTTTAACGTGCTAGTATTTACAAGTACGAAGATCCACTCATTCCTCAGTTAATCCCACCCTCGAAATTCCTTCTTCCTTTATTCCGTCCCACCTCACCACGACCCCCCAACAATCAAAGCTCCTGGCGCCTCAATCTCTCCCTCATACCCCTTCATCTTCTTCACAGGTCGTACCAAAGCCCCTCTCCAGTCTCTCTCCAGGAATGGACAACGTCTTTCTTCACTCACTCTCTTCTTCGTTTCAGCCCTCTCGATCACCTCACCCTGTGGTGCATTTACCCGATCAATGGGCATATGTTTTTCGTACCTCCACTCACTAGCTTGCTTATTGACCGGATATGCGGGTTCATAGCACCGCGACAACGGATGGTAAACAATAAAGACTTGTTGTCGATTGTGTGAGCCACGAGGAACGACTGGGAGAGTATTGATCCTCTTGTCTCTTGAATTGGGAGGACTGTTGATTATGGTAAGGAGCTCAACGGAGAATGTGTCTGCAGTTACTTGCCACATCTCGGGTGTGACCTTGTGGTCTCCTTTGAGTTGATTGTCCAAACTCTCATCGCCGCGAGAAATTCCATAGTCACGAATAATTTCATATCCTGCTTTTCGAGGATGAGCAGGGTTCTTTGATTCCAAGACTGAAGTCCAGAATCGCAATGTTGTGGCCTTGATGGACTCCCAGAATTGCATGTCCCCTCGAAGCACGTAAGCGAGGGCTGACCAGAAGGAGATGTGCGAGTGGAGTGGCATCCGGAGGGGTTTATGGACTCGGAACGCCATGTACTTTGTGTCCTCAAGCCCAGAGCCGCGTTCGTCACCTAGTTCATGAAAATAGGGGGTGAAAGGTTGACCTTCGAGTACGAGCCCAAGGCCAGACATTGATGGTACTAGTGCGGTGTCTTCTGCTGTAATCTGTGCCTTAAGTTTTTGGTCATAAACAGCCTTCCTCCCAGGGGTCGAGATTATCGACCATGCCTGTCTGACATCTAGAGTATGTGTCAGTACCGTACATTAAATTCACTCCCATCGTCCCAACTCATCATGAAAAGATGCTTGCTTACACGTAAACCCAAGGACTACTTTCCCACCACCCGCCATCTCATGCATCAACACATGCATAATCTTCTCGTAATTCTGTCGTTGCTCCTCCCAGATTCGATATACTGGCATTCTCAAGACATCATATACATTCCCCCCAACTAAAGCTTTGGCAGCGAAAATCTCCTCGGCTAAAGCCGATGCCTTCTCGTCAGTAATCCATGAAGTTACACGACGTCTTCGTACTCCTGGTGTGATGATGTTGAGAATTTGTTGCGACGATGGGGCAGTCACACCACGTGGGAAGGCCTTACCGTGGATTCTGACTCCGAGACCGCCTGGGAGGTGGGATGGAGGGAATCGCTTTCTGCGAGACGATGATGAATATGACAAGACTTCCGACTTTGCGGAGGGTGACGATGAGAATTGCGAGGATGACTCGGTACTCTCTGGAGTTGCTGGAGTCTGGTCTCTCAGAAATGTGTAAGAACTCTTGTTCCCAGAAGAATGTTCTGGCAACAATAGTGTTGATATATTCTCTGATCGAGGTCCTGCTCTGCATGGACTCGCTCTCAAAACATCTGTTGCAGAAGCCTTCAACACTGCTGGTCTGACTTTTGTCGAAGAAGGTGGTGTATTGCCAGTAACAGGAGTTGGTTGGATTCGTCGAATTGACTTCTTTCCAGCAACCGATGCTTGAGCCTCTGCAACTATCAATTTTGTGCTTTTCCAATCCTCAGCCTTAGAAAGATCATCATCCAGGGCGAGAACTCCATTCTCGGGCTCAGGAGTCTCCATGGTGGTTGGAGTCGGTGTAATGAGCCCCTCTTTTCTGCTCTTCTCAGATGTCGCTGGTGGTCTCTCATCAAGCCGAGCTCGAATAGGAAGCTTGAAAATCAACGTCTTAGACTTCTTAGGCGTCCTAACTCTTCCACGAGCGGTTGCTGGCTCTACACTTCCAGGAATAGTAAGAGCAGCCTCTTTTTCAGCTGGCGTTCCCGAAAAAATGACAACTTGAACTTCAGATGCGACATCCCCCGAATCTGCTTTTGGTCTCGATGTTTTCGGTCCTGAATTTCTTGCAGCTTGCTTGGCTTCCTTAGCTTTTGTCTCCGATTTCTTCCGCGTCATAGTAGTCTTTCGCTTGGGTCTATTATCAATATAAGGACTTCCAACACCCTTCACCCTCTCTCCTTTCTCCTTGTCCGATTGCGTATCAGGAACCCACGCATCTTCACTCAATGCGTCAACTACTTCTCCCACTCCCTCTCCTTCAATGTCCTCCGATTTGGATTTAGACATTGAAACACGATCAGGCGGCCAATTCAACAACATACCACCAGGTTTACACTTCGGCGATGTAACCGTCATCAGAAGCATCCCATGTTTTGCGGCCGTCTTCAAAACCTTTCTCTTTTTCGCCGAGTTTGAGACATCGGGTCCAGTAGCTTCTTTGCGCTTCGCAGCTCCTGTCTCGGAATCGAGATCTTTGTTGGATGTTTCTGCCATCTTGATTGACCCCGCTCTTTGTGATTCTTTTATCTCTTCTTATGAGTCGTGTTTGGTGTCGTATTTGCGGATGAAAGATTTGTACGGTCGCAAATTTTGATGCCGCTCGCGGTCGCAGGTCGACTGACGATATTTCGATATTGCGATATTGCGATATCGTAATTCGGATCGAGATCGAGATCGAGAAAGTGATTCGCACACAGACAAAAAGGGTGTCCGCGTGGTCAAGACTCTCTCAATGGATTATAGATATGGAAGGTGCAATCCTCGAGCAACAGGTTGACGCGAAGCAAGCGAGGCCTTCAGGGCGAACACGTTGAGATCAAGCTTATGGTGCTAGGCAACAAAGCGTTAATGCGACACAATGATGTTATTGCACACAAGCGCAAACAAACTGAAAAGAAGTTGTAAATGTTGGGTGGTGGAAGGTGGTCGGTTGTCGTCGTCCGTCGTGGTGGTCGGTCGTGGTGTTGTCGTTGACAAGAAGAGTGTTTGTTTTGATGTGTGGTCAATTTGCAAGATACAAATCGGCAGCACGCAGGATTCAAAATTACACGCTAGTGTATCCACAGAAGGTAATTAAAAGCAGCCAAAAGTCACGGGACAACAATCTACCAACATTGGTATCAACAGAAGTGAAGAATTTAAAAGTGAATTGACCGTTGTTAGACTAGGAGGCTCGTACATATACTATTTCATACCCATCTCCATGTATGAATTCCTTTGGAATGAGCAATGCAAGAAAGATAGGCTGCCAAACAGATGATTGATGTTCCCATTGCTATTGTCGTAGCAGTTCTCAATAGAAAGGCTGAGCTTGGTTTCTTCCCCTAAAGTGGGGCCATCTTCCATTTACAGTAGCATAAGCGAAGCGAGTTCCAGAGATTGTCTGACCTACTAATATCACATTACCAAAACAACCCACATACACCCATCACAAGTATGACAACAAAAACCTCACAGTATGAAGTACAGTCAGACCATGTTCTACAATTAAACTCACCTTCACCTTCACCTTCTCCACAACAAAATACCTCCCTCAAGAGGTTCACCCTTCTATTACCTCTTCACTCAACTTCTCATTTACCACTCTCCAATCACATCATACCCATCGTCCCACTCCACCACATCCCACCAAAACAAACCAACCACAAGTTCTACAGCGTCACATTCCCAGATAAATCCACTGAACATCAACCCACGATTCCCAACAAATAAACAAACAAACAAACTCCACTCCACTCCACTCCACTCCAGTGACTGAACCAAAATCTCGCTCTCTCCATCTCACTCAACAACCTCAATATCCCGGAAAGCAAAACCCACTTCACAATTACAAAGAATTGGGAGAAAGTAGTATCAATCAAAACACATCTCACCCAACACCTCTCCATACCCACTCCCACCATCCCAATCCCCAGCCCCAACCCCTCTCATCACCTCAAATCCCACCCTAATTCCCCCTCACGCTCCTCAACCTATGGCAATCCGCCATCAACACCCCCTCCTATCACAACCCCCCAAAGCCACCTTAACCCCCCTTCCTCACTCTCCCTTCCTCATCCTCCCTCCTAATTTCCAACCCCATATATACAATTCACACATCCACACCCACACACCCACAACACCTATCCATACCTACCCCATAAATACCCCTCCTTCCCCTTTCAAAAGACTCCCATCCCTACCACTCCCTTCAATCTACCTTCACTCATCATCTATCTCCCTCACAACTCACTCGTAACAAATCCACAAGATACACCATCCACTAACCGAACAATACTTGTACTCAATACTCATAAGCCACACTCAAAGAACGCTAGAAAGCTTTGATAGGTCTAGACACTTCATACACAGGCTTCTCATACGGAATATCATGTCCCATAATACTGCATCTCTTCACTCCTCTATTCTCCATGTATCTATATTAGTAGAGGAGTATCCCCCTAAGAGATACTCCTCAAGCAATACAACATGGGTTCCACTCACTTTACTTTTAGACATCCCATAGGTGACTCTGAGTACGAATATTTTAATCAAGCTCGCAATCAATTACTCCAACAGTAGAGAAAAAAAGTAATTCAATTGTTTTTTTTTATCTCCCCCATCCGTATTTCCTCGTTGTTTTTCTCATTACGTGAAAATTAATACTGTGGTGCACTACCACTTTAGTAGTGGTACGCCAATGCATGCATGCTAGACGGTTCTCAAACTGAAAGTATCAAGAACAAGTTTGGAGTACACCGAACCTTGTAAACCGGAAAACCCCGTACCCCCGTACCATGAATGCTATCCCAGCACGAAATAGCGATGTCGAATGAAAAGAAAAAGCAAACGCATTTGCCAAGGTTTAAGCTTGCTACCATGTGCCGAAGAAGCAGTACGCGTCAGTGAGTAATCAAGAGAAGCTTGCCCCTGACCGAGCAAGTCCCCCCTTCTCAGAAAGAGAAGAAGGTAATGACTTAAGCACCCTCATCCTCAAGTCTGACACTACCCTCCTGACCAATTCCAGAACTCCACCATCCCTCAATAGCAGGTGCCTTTCGGTGTGCAAAAAGCAACCAGAAGCCAAATACGGGCTTAGCAAGCACATCAAGGATAGCGTACGCAACAATCTCTACGTCAACACTCCACTTTCTTGCTCCATCCCCAATACCCCAGACAATAGGATACAAAGTCCAAAGCACAAAGGTGAAAAGTCCGAGAGAATTGAAGAGACTGCTAGTGCTTCGATCCTTGGATGAAATAGCACGACGTCCACCGACAGCCAGTTGGTAGACGATAACGAGATAGGCGGCACATGCCATAGCGTAGTATCCCCATTTCTGACCGTCTGAGCTGCCGAAGGCGGCAAATAGGCCAAGAAGAACCATGATGAGATCAGCAACTATGGTAACGATGATACTGGCTCCGTCGAGACCGGCAAGGAAGGCAAGATCAAGGAGAAGGAGTGGTGTGGTAACCGACCAGTCGACGTAGCGGGCCCAGAAAACTTGGCGGTAAACGTATTCTACGGTATCGGGAACGTGTTTGTTCCGAGTGTGGATGACTATTTGAGCAAAGGAGTTTCCGTCTCCGGTGGCCATGGCGAAGTAGGAGAGTGTTGCGAAGAGAGTGATGAATGTTGTGATGACATGGAAGAGTCGTTTTTGCTTGGGCAATTATTAGTAACTGCTTATATGAATTGTGATTGGTATACTTACAACTGGAACTCGCCATGCTAGACCGGTGAAGATGATAGTCGAGATAAGCATGAGAGCGAAGACGACCTGAATGAAGTATTAGTCCTGATCCATCAAAGAAGGATGAAACCGGTCACTTACCCAAAGAGTGGTATGTCCAACATCACCAAGAGTCTCATAGTAATCCGGAGTCGGTACAACAGTAGGAATTGGAGAGACATCTGTTGGTTTGGGAGAGAGTTCCGGAACAGGAGGAAGTCCTGTAGTTGGATACAGCGGGTTCTTGGTCTTGTAAACCCATTCCGGGCTGATGGCCTCTTGAATCATGATTTATGGATTGGTGTAGCTGTTGATGATATTATCTGGTGATGAATTGACGAGTCTGATGAAAGAAAAAACAAAAGAAGTGTAGAATGATGAAAGGGAAGAGAAGAGGTAGTAGGAAAGAGAAACCTTATGGATCAGGTAGAGCAGGAAGGAAAGAGGGGTAACGCAGAGCAGATGACGCCTGTTAAGGAAAGCAAGGAAAGCACAACCCAGGAACCAGGAGCTGAGAGTGCAGGAACCGAGATGCAAGAAGAGGAAGGAAAAAGCAGCAAGAGAATGAAAATAGTCTCTTGCCCCCCCGTTCAAGCTCTTCCCAGCTGCAGCTCATCGAATCAGCTCCCTCCTCTCGCTCCACTGTTCGACTCGCAGCAAATCACAGTACCACATGTACCAGTTCGCAGCACCATTTGCTACTACCAACCCAAGTCCACCTTGTCATTCTTTGACTAATATCTCGTTTCGGAGGTTTGGGAATGACCGTCTGCAGAAGGGATTGGATGGTTGAGCATGTAACACCAGCCACACATCCCCAATCCTTGGTCGAAGCCCACCTGCATGCTGTTATGATGATGTCGGCAAGAATCGAGAAACCGTCTATTGAGTTTCATCCTCTGTTCGGCAAGGCCTCTGATTCGATATCCTGTCTCTCCTCCATTGAGAATTGAGGGGTAACGCAGCTAGATCAAACAAAACCAGCCCCAAACCGTTCGTTCGTTGCGTCATGTATTTCCTCTGTCCATCTCGGATTGAGCTGTCGTCGTCAAATGGCCCCCTGTAAGAGTGACGGAAGAGAAAAAAAAAAGTTATTATGCACTTACATACGCCAAGCCACTACTTCAAAATGCGGGGGAATACAAACCTTCTCCTCCCCAACCAACCTCAATGATCAAAGATGACCATTGACCCCCGTCGCCTTTCCTAAAGAAAATCACGTCTTAATTAATATAACCTCAACACCAACCTTCGTTTCACTCGTCCCACAGCTGAAATTAAACACCATACCACCGTCTCTTCCCCATAAATCCAGGTACAAGTACTATACCTCAGTACACCTCAGTACAACAAAATCTTTACAATCCTATGTAGTCCAAACGGAAGTAACGCAGCATGGGCTGAAGATCATCATGTCTACTGTAAGTGGACTGACCGATCGTCATTGGAGTGGAACTGTGGCGTTATGTACAAGGATACTAGCTCGATGTCTGGGACTAGCTTCGGAGAGGAAAGCGGGGTGACACCGACGGTACTTGTACAGATGGGATTCCCAGATTCTCGATACGCGATGAAAATAAGCGTCAACGGAGAACTCGGACTTTTCGTTAATTGTAGTGGGTTGCGCGGCCATAGAAAGAAAACGAACGAGAATAGAAGGAGAGGAAATAGGAAGAGGAAGAGGAAGAGGGATGGAGGATTAGGTAAGTTAATAGGTAGCTTGCTACAGTACATGGCTCGTACTATGTCTACAAAGATCCGAACAAAATCCCATTTCCCATGCAGGGCTATGGCGGAGAAGTAGCTCCCAGCGAAAGAGAGAAAAGGGTATAAAGGGAAAACTTTAAAACTCTCTACTTATATAATTTCCTATACTAGTATCTACTTTAAACCCCCTTTATCTTATATTTCTATATCTAATTCTCTATCTCTACTTCTATCTATTACTTATTACTTATTAACTATTCTATAAGTACTAACCCTTCTAATATTCCTTTATTTCTCTTCATTTCCTACCTATCTCTTTACCTACCTCTTTACTAAACCCCCTACCTCCCCTCCTCTCCCCTCCCTACCCTTATAAAAAAACGGTTATCGCTTAAAAAAAACAGTTATTAAATCTTATAAAAAAACTCCTTTAAAAAAGAAGCTCAAAAAAAGAATACTAAAATAATTCTATCCCTCCTACTCTTACCCTATATACCTACTAACGTTCGGTAACTAGAATTCCATTCGATTCTAGAGGCCTCTTCTAGAAGGATTCTATTCTATTTAAGGATTTAGTAGAAGGATTTTATTCTAGAGATATATATTCTATAGAATATATAGAATTTCTAGCTAGAATTCGTTATATAAACGTCGACTAATAAGAAGTCTCTAGGGCTCTATTTATATTAAATTAGATAATAAGTTATATTATATAAATATTCCTCTAATATAGGGTACAAGTATTATAAAAACTCCTAGAGTTAATTATAAAGAAACGTATTAGGTACTATTATATCCTAGCTATTTACTTAACTCTCTAGGGCTATATAGGTCCTATAATCACGTGTATAAACTAGTCTAGAATTCTATAGATTCTATAGAATTTCTAGAGTCTACTAATAGAAGGAATCTTTCTATTTTATATAAGCTCTAGAATGATTCTAGGTAGGATAGAATAGAATAATTCTATAGAATATAGTTCTATATACCGAACGTTAATACCTACCTACCTACTAACTAACCTACTAACTAACCTATTAATGTTCCTTCGAATCCTTCGAATCTTTCGAATAAAAAGAAATAAAGAGATATATAATATACTTAAGTACTTATACTATATAGGTATCTAATAATAAATATAAATATAAATACTATATAAGTACTCTAAATACCCTAAATAACCTACCTACCTACCTACCTACCTACCTTTTTTTTAAAAAAAAAAGATTAGATACCTAAGTACTTAGTAAATAAATAAATAAATATAACGATTTAACCTATATAGTAGTAAGCTACCTACCTACTATAGTATCCCGAATCTACTACTAAACTAGATAACTTAATCGTAAATCGTAAATCGTAAAAGTTATATATTTACTACTACTATACTAAAGTACCTATACCCCTATACCCCTATACCCCTACCTTAGACTTTATATACTTAGGTATTTTTATATAGATACCCTAAATACCTATTCCCTTACTATCGTATCCTTACTCTTATACCCTTCCTCGCTATCGTACTCTCTATCGCTATCGTACCCTTACTATTATATAAGGGTTATACCCTAGTAAGTCGTTTAGAAGAGAGAGAGTAAGAGAGAGAGAGAGAGAGTAGCGGAGAGAATAGAAGCGGGGAAATATTTTTATATATATCGCTTATCCTAGCCTCGAATACTACCTTCCTAAAATAGCTAGGCTAGTATATATTACGCTAATAATTATTTACTACCTACTTTTCCTTACTCTCCCTTCTACTTACCCTTCTCTTTCTTTATAATAATAATAGCGATAATAATTAAAATAATGTGACGGTTCTGACCATCACGTGCCATTTGTATCACGTGGCGCCGCTTAGCGCCGCTTAGCGACCCACACCATGTATGTAGACTCGAGCTCCCTCGAGCTCTCCTCTTCTCTTCAGCTTAGAATCTTCGAATAAGACAGTTCCACAGTGCCAAACTTACACCTGGCGTAGTCGTGCATTCGTGTGCGGTCCATCAGCTGTGCGTGTCGTCACAGATAATAATTAATAATAGTAATAATAATAATAAGAGGGGATATAAGTATATTTATTAGCTAGAGGAGACCTTTGTTAGAGGGGGCGGGGTAGAGTATAAGGGCAAGAGGAGAAGTTAAAGGAGTATCCGAGTTATATTTAAAGGTAGGAGAATTCGAGTTAAATTTAAGAGAAGGAGTATTTAAGTTAAATTTAAGCTTATTTACTTGTATTAAGTAGTTTTACCTTTAATTCTAGCGCTAGTATATAACCCTAACCCTAAGCTACTTTACGATTTATAACTTACGATTTCCTATAAAATAACCTTAATAGTAACTTTTACGATTTAGTTATCTAGTTTAGTAGTAGATTCGGGATACCGTACCTACCTACACAGCTATCTCGCCATCTTTTATATCAAAAAATCAAAAAGAAATCATAGGTATTTATTAACTTTTATTTTATTTTTCTTTTTATTTTATTCTGATTTTGATTTTGATTCTGTATTCGCTCAAAGCCCTCTGTATTTTTGAATTTTGAAATTTCTCCATACTAGATTCGGTATTGTACTGGGTACTATGCTCTGCTCTGCTATGGTATTCGTAGGTATTCCCTATTCCCCTCAAAAACCCATCTTCTCCTACAAAGCCATGCGAGAAAAAAAAGAAAGAAGAAATGTTCGAATCCCTCTCCCTATCAATCCCCATTCACCTCGCCACAACGATATCGAATCCTACCCCTTCCCCCTTTCCACCCCGAGAAAATCAAACGACGCAGAACTTCCATACTGGGAAGGAAAGAAACTTCCTTTGTGAGCTCCATCGCCCACACTTCGAGCTCATATAAAAAGAAAGATGCAAAAGAGAAACAGAAACAAGAACTCCCGCTTCACCCAAACCCAAACCCGCACCCAAACCTAACTCCAGACCAAAAAAAAATACAGAAAAGATCAAATAACCGACCACCCTTAAAAACAGATTCAGATTCAAATTCAAATTCAAAAGAAAAGAATTTGAAAAGAGAGAAACTTGAAACCCTTTTCCATCGAAAAATGCAAACCCAAGCAAACAAATCCACGTATGAAAACCCCATTCCTAGAAACCGAGAAAAAAAGAAGAAGAAATTGAAAGACTGAAACATCCACACGAAAGAATAAGTATGGAAGCCGAAAATGAAACCCAGCCCGAGGGGAAAAATCAGAGAAGAACTTTTTTATGATGAGAGAGAAACTCCAGAGAAAGATGACAAGAAGATGATTGAGTTGCGATGTGATGTGATGTGATGTGATGCTGTCGTTTCGTTTGTTTCTTTGTAATCGTATATGCGTATGTGTATGTGAATGTGTATGCGTGTTATACAAGCCTGCAAAGCGGGCGTATTCCAGCAGAGAAAAGGAGATTTGGGATTTTCGTTTTTGCCTGCTTCGGAGTTTGAGCAAAGTTATGGTTTGTAACATGATATGGCAATTTGAAAATCCAGAAGTCAAGAAGTCGAAATTTGCTGATTTCCCACACTCCTTCGTAACCGAGTCTCCCTCCATCCCGCGTCGAAAAGGCAAAAGTAGTAATTTCCAACCTCCTCATCCTCAACCCCTAACTCATCTCCAATAACGGCGCAAGCGCCTCCAACGCCCTAACACTCCCCTCATAATTAAGCACCACCGCCCCCGCTCTTGCCGTACTCAAATAACTCAACTCACTATTGCCCTCTGCCTCACCATTTCCATTTCCATTCGCCTCAAAACACCGCATCTCATCCACGAGCTTGCCCGCAACCCCACAAACAATACCGGTGCTCTCCAGCGGCAGATCAACCAGATCCAGAAAGATAGGCACAAGATCACAATCCGTATCCCCCGCGATCGAGGTGCCAAACAGCCAGAGCAAGTTCTTGTCCACGAGCAGGGAGGGTGCGTCGTCTTGTGCTAGAGTGACGGAGAGGAAGCGGGGTTGTTGGGTGAGTGCGGAGACGAGGCCGAGGTAGAGCTTTGGGTCAAGGTTGTCGAGCCAGGATGGGGGTGTTCGGGTTCCGTTTGAGCCGTTGTGGGAGTGGTGTTGATACTCGTTTTCTCGCGTGAGTTCTTTGCCGGAGCACTGGATGAGTCGGAGACCGGGTTCGACAAAAGGGATAACATTTCGTTTTCTCAGCTGGTTGAAGGTTCGACTTTGGAGCTCTGCAACATTGGTGGGTGGGGGTGTAGAGGGAGGATTGGAGGGTATAGATGATGTATTTCGAGAGTGAGAGATGCTGGTTGGTGCTACATATGCCGAATCATTTTCAGAAAACTCGAAGCCGCGGTCTAAAAGTGCAGTGCCGACTGTGGCTCGATCTTTGCTGGGGACCAGAATGAAATCCGTGTAATAGGTTGTGATGAAGAAAATGGGGATACCAGCCATGGCGAGAGGTGCTGTGAGATCCATTACTCGCTGACCGGCTTCCATACCAGCACTGCTGACGGAGAAAATAATGTAATTCTCTTTTGAAATCTGTACTTGTTTTGAAGCTTCTTTTGGCAGTTTTTTGATGACCGGCTCGAAGACATTTCGGGCCCATGATGTGTGACAGACTATGGAACATTCGATTGGTGTCACACTGATATTCAAGAATTCATGCTTATTGTCGGTCGAAAGTCCTTCTAGTAATCCTTCCGGCTCATCACTACCTGTTGGACCACCATGAGGAAGCAGTACTCTTAATATAGGTTGAAGGAGAGCCGAGTAGAGGTGTAATGGGACATGGATGAGACTAAATTGTCCCTCCTGAATTCCGTCAGTATGTTCGACCAGAATTGGCTTGACCAACGTTTCGTCCGACATGCTCAAAGAATTCATAACATGCTTATGAGAAGATGCAGATATGAAAGATCGTCTCCAGACGAAATACTTGAAACTCCTTGTGATCGCCATGATTATGGTGAAGCTCCAAGTATGGGAGCAGAAATGACAATAGAACCACTTTCATAGCGTTGCCTAGAGCATTGAAGCAGTGAAGCCAGTATTATTTCAGTCATCCGCCAAGGCACCATAAGCGACAATCGACGCACATGACCAGAGGACAATAGAAAGCAAAATGGTGACTTACAATGAAGGAAATTTGAGCGTTCATGATGCTTCTATCCTCTCCAACGAGGTTTGAATCCCAGACCAGATAGACAAGGATATTGCTGCAGGCAGACTTTTAAAGAAGTAGTGCCTTGCAGCCACCCGGGTTCTCACGTCCGCAATCCAACCAATGAGCTGGGATATATTGTTGTAATAAGAGCCAACAGAAGGCTAGATCGCAAGAGTAATTGGGCGCAGGACAGGGCGGATGACTCTTTTAATTTTCACCGAATGTAGACAATCGTAAGTGACACACACGCAATCACGACTCGCCGTGATGTGATACCGAGATCATGGAGGGGAGTGAGTCGGGGTTAAGAAACGTGGGTATTGTGGATTATGGGCGGATGAGGCAGGCAGGTTAGAGGTGAGGTGAGGTGACAGGCGAGACGACCGAGGCGAGAAAAAAGGGGAAGTGAGTGAGTGAGAGTAAGAAATGTTGGTGCAGGTGATGCACACTATTCTGAGCAGCTGCTCGGTGACGGAGGCGGCGGGGAGGAGGGGTATGTTGATGGAGTCCCCAGGTCGATAGTCGATACTGGATAAAGTGTTGATGTCTCAACTCAGCTTATTGCTCACGACCATTACTGACTGTTGTCCGATGCTATACGGGGATGCGTTGGATGGACGAAGCGATTATACTACAGAGAGAGGAGAATTGGTGGGCTTGAAGCTTTTAATGAGGGTTTTTGGTTCGTGAGACTGAGACTAGGTTCACGACCATCTGGCAATCGAGGGGGGGTGGGGTTCAGGGTCTGCCCCTTCTCAATTAGCTCAATGTTATGTGGTGCATGAAAATGATTAAAGTGCGGAGAAGAGGTTCGGACGAGTCGTCGTCGGTCCCGGGATATTATGTACCAGTGTGGATGCGGCGATGTACTGGATGCAGGTGCAGGTGCAGGTGCAGGTGGAAGAGAAGAGGGTGTTGATGATTGAGGGGTGAAGGTGAGTGTGAGGGTGGGTGTGTCGAAAAGGTGGGTGTGTCGAAAAGGTGGGTGTTGCGAATTGTTGGTACTGGGACTGATACTTGCCGGGCCCTATTCCTATTCTATGGTGATGGTGCTCGGCGTGGTGGGAGTGGGTGTGCTTGGCCTGACTTGGGCTTGGTGTTGGTGTTGAAAGTGACGTTTGCGGCCAAGGAGAGTGATAGAGGGTGATAGCTCTTCTATCAACTGCTAGCGGGAGCAGGGCAGGATAACTCCACTGCACTGCACTACCTACGTAGACACTGCAGCTTTCAGCCAGCTCGACGGCAATCTCTTCCCTCGGCAAATTGACTTTGTCAATTGAAAGTTCCAATGCCAATGCAAATAATGCAGAAGTAATTCACGTTCCGCGTGGGGGTGATGAGTGATGAGCCACAAGTTATGAACTGTTCGTCGTCGAGTATAGAGTCGCAGGCGGATATGCAGCTGCGACAATGCGGAGGAGGCTTGCCTTGGGCCTGCGAGGGGGTCGTGGTCGTGGGCTTGCTGGCTTGCTGGCTTGCTGGCTGACTGGCTGACTGGCTGACTGGCTGACTGGCTGGGTGGCTGGGTGGCTGGGTGGCTGGGTGGCTCGCTGGGTGGCTCGCTGGCTTGCTCCTCGAGCTTTGGATAGCGGGGTCGAGGCAGAACCAACGTCAAGTCGAGTCGGATGACTGGAGGAAGCGAGCAGGGACGGAAACAGGGGCCGTGAATAATGAGCATGAGCATGCAGCGCCAGATGTAGGTACCAACAATTCTCTAGCCCGAGACAAAGAAAAGGTCCTCAGCTTTCCTGATCCTCTTATACCTCCCAATCTTCTCCTTCTTCTCCCCTAGAAAAAATAAAATAAAATAAGTTTTCAATGATGGGAAAAATGGAGTCTATCAATGGAAGGAAAATTGCTCGCTAACTAAACTAGGTAGCACGTCTTCGGGTGGAGCAAACGCAGACGCAGACGCAGATAAAGTAATAAGAAGAAGAAAATTTCTCCACGATAATGAGAGGTGACAAGCTCCCAAAGCGTACCAGTACCACTACCAGTACCACTACCAGGTACAGTACCAGTTACAGCACCGCACCGCACCGCACCGCACAACGCAACGCAACGCCAGCAACCCACCACAACACCAGAAAGGAAGAAGAAAAAAGCTTTTACAGAGTGGATTAGTGGGTCTTGAATGGATACCATACAGGACCTATAAGTAATTGACGCGGCCGCGGATCTGCCCGTCCGATTCTCCACATTTGTGCATGCCACTGTAGGTACTGTACAGATAGAGTCTCCCTCGTGAAGATTCCTTGTTGTAGCTACTATAGGAGGATATGTATGTTATACTTTGTACGAGGGAGCGAATTCTGTTACATCCCATCCCCGAGTGAACATACTACAGGAGATGAAAATGTATCATAACTCACCTAGGTACTCGAGTACTGTAAGTACAATTAACTCCTCCTATTCTCAACGCTCCCTGGTGTAGTCCACATACAGATACATCCACCGATACAACATCTCCCCTACCCTGTCAATCCTGCCCTCGCTAACGGCCCTTCCTCCTCTCCTCTCCATCATATCAATTCTATCCGCTCCTGCCCGCTGCTATCCGCTTCAATACTACCTAGGTACTCTCGGTACGGTAGCTACCTAGCTACCTAGTTACCTAGTAGGAGTGGGGGCACATCGCATCTTGACGCAAGAGATATCACATCTGGATGAATTCCCTCCCAATTCATAGCGGCGGATGGACTGTACATCCATACCCCCATCGTCATAACATGTCCTCGAACCTTTCGATGGGAAAAGTGGTAGGAGTGGGATGATGATGATGATGGGATGGGAAAGTCGCTTTGTCGGTGGTTGTTGTTGTTGATGATGTGTTGATACCTAGAATGGGATGGGGTGGATGGATGGGATAGGATGGGATTGAATAGTGGGGGAGGGGTCCAGGTACAGACAAGTACTACTGTAAGTACACACTCTCGCAATCTCGCAATCTATAATTCGTATGTAGGTAATTCCGAGATAGGTTTTTGGTCGGAAGTAATATATCGCTGCTGGAGACTTGATTCCACACTACTTTACTACTTTACAAGAAAGAAGAGAATGTTATACAAGATATACTTCTACTTCTACATCTACATTTACCTACCTACCTACCTACCTACCTACCTACCTACCTACTTACCTACTTACCTATACGAAAGCAAACTAGCTAGTCCCGTACATCCAATCCATATAATACATTACATACAATACTGAGAACCACACGAAAAAGCTTCATCGCATTGAACCTCCTACCTCCTACCAGTACCTCAAACACAAGAAGGAAATCCAATATTTCATCTCATATAACCTATACCTTACAAAAAGAATAGTAACTACTCAAGAAGAAACATCAAATCATCCTTTCATTCTCTCCGAAACCCCTACCTCCCTACGCTCATATCCCCATATATCATGGTACCCACTCCTCTCCTCACTATACTATAACGATCAAATACCTACCTATACAAACCAATACTCTACCAAACCCCCACATCCCCATCATCTCCCTCTCCCTTCTCGGGCCGTCCTACTCCCCTTCGGCCACCCTACGGCATAAACCACACCACCCAGCAACCACCCAACCCAACCCAACCCAACCCGAAGATCCCGAGTCCGTCTCTCTCTCTTCACTTCAAATCAAATCAGCTACAGTACCTATTCTACTCTCCACCCCCGGAAACCTCAGATATACGTCAGGTACTGTACAACAACTGTACAAGCCCTCCCCTCCCCACTCTCCAAAACCACTTACACCCAACCGGTAAGCCAAAAAAATTGAAATCGGAAACATCAAACAGCCCATTCAATACGGAATCCAAGCATCACATCCACCTGCACCTCCCAAAGCCACCCCTCTGACGCCCTCTAATGCGGGCCAAGGAGTATAACACGTGGGGGTAGACCTGCACCTCTTATACATCCCACCTCCATTGGACGCCCTGCCCATCACAGCATCCAAAAGAAGAGGTTCAGGGGGAAAACATCTCACTCTCCATTCATTCATTCATTCGTTCATTCATGAGGATGAGGGTATTCCTTGTATAATCGTACAACACAGTACACAGACCAACTCCCAGTTCATGGAATCTAGGAAGAAAGATCAACATCTCACAACCTATTCGTAGCTCAAGGTACGTCTCCAAGATCATGCAACTAAAGATCTCAATTTCCTTCCATCCCATCGTCGTACCTGTATCACCTCCCGGGTAAAACGCACTCTTACCAACCCCTCACCCAATCAGAGCAACTCAATTCCATCCCCTCCCCCCACCACGGTAATTCCCTCTATGCCCGCCTCCCCGATGTTGATGCTGCTGATGTCCATTATTCCAACCATTATGATGACCGTGATTATGATGATTGTTTGGATTCGGGTTCTGATATCCTCTCCCATCTCCACCTTGCCAGTTCCCACCAGGATACATACCGGGCGCATTAGGCGGCGGAGGGAAAGGAGCCTGGTGTTGGAAGTTCATCGGGAGGTTTCCTGGAGGGGGTGGAGGTGGTGGTACAGGCCATTGATTCTGTTGATTGAAGTTCATAGGTGGCGGTGGAGGAGCCCAACCATAAGGAGGCGGAGGAACAGGTCCATTATTGAAGTGAGGTGGCGGCGGTGGTGGGGGGAAATTTGGATTAAATCCTTGTTGAAATGGCATTGGAGGCGGAGGAGGCGGAGGTTGGTTCATGATGGGCGGTGGTCTGGGTGGAATTCCAGTACCGGTATACTGCTGTTGGTCCCTCGAGTGAGAATCTGGACGTCTAGCACATGGTGGGGAATATGATCTGTCTCTTGTACGAGTCCGAGAATCGCCATTTCGTTCAGACGCAGAAGAAGCCGATCGGGAAGAGGTGTAGGATCTTCGGCGTTGTCTAGACCTTGGTCCTTCGGGACTTGAATCCGAGTCGCTATGAGGTCTCTTTCTCCCTCGACTCGAGCTTCTGCTCCGGCTGCGACGATCTCTTCCTCGATCTGGCTTATCCAGTCCCTTCTTCCGTCGCTTCATCTTTTCACAGAATCCTCGAGACCATCCGTAATATCCTTCACCCTCTAATATGTCACCTGTAATCTCATCCAGCACTATTGGTTGGCCGAGTTCGTCAATATCCCAAGACGCTTTCTCATCCCCTTCCAACTCCGTCCCATAAATTACATGCACATCATCCAAGAGAGCCTTTACTGCCGTTACCAATTCCTCACTTGCCGGCCCAGCGACAAACTGCATAGGTCTTATCATATCAGGATTGATCGGTCGTGTTGAATTTGGCTCAATAACTGGCATGAGATTTCCAGCTGGCAGGTCGTACCAAGGTGTTGATGGGTCTCCATGCATAGCCGGCATAATATATGGCGCACTTTTGGCAAGCTTGGTAGTGGAAGCCTGATCTACTGCAATTGATGTGGTTGCTCCAGCCTGGGCATCATCTCCCAGCTCCGAGCCATTCTTCACAGCTTCTCGGAGTTTTGTGATATAATCCCTCGAGTAATATCCCTTATCTTCCCATATCTGTAAAAGGTCCAATAGCTTCTTCTGGTGTTTGGGACATGCTTTGAAGGATGCTGCGCGTCCAAACAAATCGACCAAGATGGGTTGTACCTTACTGCAAATCGAGGCGTCGCTTGATCTGTATTTCGCATGATATAAGAGGTCGTTGATGATATAGAGTAAATGAAGTCGCTTCCTCTTCACAGAAGGGTCGCGCTCAGCTGCTGAATCCTTGCGCGCCGATGCGGCGAAGGAATTTGTTAAGGCTGTCAGATATTTCCCCAGCGCCGTTGACCTGGTTGTAGATCGGACAACATAATCAAGTATCCAATGCTTGCAATTCTATCCTCAAGGACCATTTAGCCATCGCGTTGATAGAACCTTAAGAGTGTTTGATTCAAACCTGGACGTTTTGTGCCGAGCATCTTGTGATGGCCGCATTCAATAGCGTGTGGAAGCGTGCAATATCGTCGCCCGACAACGAGACAGGATCAGGTCGCAGAAGACCAGCGGAAAAAGATGCCTTTGCAATGGCGAGTTGATGCGACGCCATTTTGATTCCACTATGGCGGTTTGGTGTTGTGATGGTTGAGCATTGAGAGAGGTTGCACAATTGTTGGGGGGTTGTATGTATCCAGGGAGAGGTGGGCGACAGCTTGCAGTGAGCTTTCCAGCCGGGGTTCAGCCTCGTTACGCATCAGGTGATCAGTTCGTAGGAGTCGGGTGCTAAGTAGGGAGCAGTGGTAGCTACTGGAAGGTTCCTATGAGATACGGTTTAGTACGTATCAAAAGTCTAGTTGTATACTATCACAAACACAAGAGGAAAATTTCATAGATAACTAGGTTTGGGAGAAGATATTTGTTATGGTGCAATATGCCACTAGAAGCATTTCAATTCCTTGCACTCGTCAAGAGTACTTCACTCAACTGCCTGGTGATACATGTACACCTGGATATGCCCTGCCAAACGACCTCGCTCAAACCTAACGAAATCATTCCATCATTCATTCATACTCATGACAGCGTGTCTTTCGTTCAAATGATACCAGAACGTTTCGTTATCCAACGACATGTTCACTCAAAAAAGAATTCAAGCGTCAGGAGTTGGCGCAACAATTCCTCGACCACGAGGAGCTCCTCTACCTCGTCCGCCTCGACCTCTACCGCGACCCCGGTTATCCAAGCTGGGAGGGGGTGGAACAGCATTGAAGTTGTTCATTCCACCTCTGCCACCTCTAAAACCGTTGTTCATTGCGCCGCCTCTCGCACCTCCTCCATTTGCTGGGCCACCTCGCATTGCCATGCTGCTGTGCACTGGTGGTCCAGCATTGTTATCAACATATCCCAAACCTCCTCGTCCCCGACCTCTATAATTGCCGTTTCCGTTTCCTCTGTTGAATCCATTTTGCCCTTGGCCAGCAATAGCACCACGGAAAGATCCTCTAAGAGGAGGAGGTGCACCAGCATCCCGATATTGTCCCCTACAACCCGCTCCAGGAACATTCCCGTAGCCGCCATTTACAGTCAATGGTGTGCTGACAGGTGCAGGTCTCTTTTCTGATGCGGCTTTGGAACCAGCGATGACTTGTTTGTTGGTCAAGTTGAGAACAGAGGCGGCTGGGACTGTGGAACCACGGAAAGGAGAGCATCGGTCACCTAAAGTGGTTCCACTCATGAATGTGGAATCGAAAACGATATCCAACAGAGTGGTTCTAGGAGTACGTGAAATACCAACCACTGTTCCTCGAGTGGCGATCGGTACTCGGCCAGAATCCTGTACGTAGACGACCCGATCGCCCAAAACGAATCGCTGTCCACCCAGACGATGTTCGGCATCTGAGGGTTTCATCAAAGCATTTCGAGGAACTCCCTTCAGCTTCTTGAACTCGGTTTCTGTAATCACATTCTGATCGGCGGCCGCCTCAATTGCCATCACAGCATCGGAATCGAGTTGCTCCGCGTCCAATGGGACCTTTTCGAAATTCTTGGACTCGATGCTCTTTAGCCAAGCAACAATCTCCTTAATCTTGACACTCGCCACCTCGGCAGGATAAAAATCGGTTTCTTCAAACTCGCTTGCACGAGGATTTCGTTGGATACCAGCAATGAACTCTGGAAACTTGGTCATGTACGTGCTAAGCAATTCAATGGCCTTGTTGCTGAATTCCCAACCATTGTCTGATCGACGAGAATAACCCAGAACTTTCAGCTTCTTCGCCTCAAACTTGAGATTGAGCCCAAGATTGAGGCGTGGAAGTCCACAAGCTGAAATGGAGAATGATGAAGTGATTTTGCTCAAAACAAGAGGGTGCAAGCCGAGCATTTTCGCAACTGTGTATGATGGCGTATAGCTGGTTTGGGATCCTCCATTGACAACGTTTCTGCCAAACTCAACTTCCTTCCCCTTTACAGTCGACAACCAAATCTCTGCGCGATTTTCTGTGTGGCTGACAACCTCCAATGGTCTGCCATAATTGAATTCGCCCAAGAAGAATGCTCGGGATCCTGGTGGGAATTCCTCTTCTATTGGAAGAGCGGCCTTTTCCAAGAACCGCTGATCCTCGCTCAGAACCTCATCAACGATAAGCTGAGATGCATACTCGGTCTCATTTCCTGGAATGATGGCGTATTCTTTAATTGTTGCACCTTCGTCGGTCTTAATCAAGCCCCTGAGCATTTCCACATGAGTGATCGACTCAACTGCACCGATGATAATACCAAGGCGTTTACTGTACGTCTCCTCAATTCGAGTTGCCTTCTTGCGAAATTCATCAATTTCTCGGGGACCGTGAGGCTTCTGAATTGCGTGGGATGATCCGTCCATTGAAGGGAGATAATCAAACAATTCATCGGAAACCTTCGTAACTTTGGCTTCCGATAAAAATGGATAGCCAACAAATACTCTTTGGCCCAATTTCATAGATGCGGTCGTCACATTCGTCCTCTCTTCCGAATCTTCAATGGTAACCACCATACTTTCGTTTCGACTATCAGACTGGAATACGTTCACTCCATGGAATCCTAGTGTTGCATTATAAGGGATGGTGGCCAAACTTGGGAAACCCGCCAAAGCAGCATCACCAAGCTTAACACCTTCCATGAGACCAACGTGATATTCAAGGCCCTCAATTGTAGGCAGATCGAAAATATTTTCAACACAGCGACAATGAGGAATATCCGGGAATATTCCAACAAGTGAAGAAGGATAAGTAAAATCGAGATCCGGATTGTGAGAAAACTTCAAAGTGACACCGAAGTCATTTCTGAACTTCTCGTCATCACTCAAAAGTGCGTTTTTGGGAGCCATTGCAGCAAGCAATCGCTTCTCGTCAATGAAAGGGATCTTAACCACAGCCTCCCATTCCATCTTTTTGCCGTTCATATCAAGTTCAAAATCCCGAGGGTAGAAATCGATGATTGGTGAGTTGGGATTGGTCATTAGATCATGATAAACAGCGGGAACAATCTTTTTGCTTCGATCTGGTAACACGCCCATGAGTTGCTCATATGGATGGAATGGCTGCCCAAGCTTGAAATTGACATCCGCTTTCAATCCTTTGATGACATCTGATAATTAAAATATTAGCATATAGATCATGAATTACATCAAATATGAGGGGTTGCATACCTGAAATCATTGGGGAGTAGTGGTATTGGTAAAACCATGGCCATGACGCGACCCCTCTATAATAATAGAAGAGCACCCATTGAAGACCCTGTACGTAATTCTCGCAAAGTTTTGTCAACTCCGTCTCATCCTTTCTGTTCCACTCAAACTTTCCCTCGTAATATTTGTCTTTCCATTCTTGGAATTTCAACTCGTATTGTTTGTCCATCTCAGCCTGGGCTTCTACCCTACTCAGGTCAACGGTCTGCGCATTGTCATACTGCTTGACAACACGTAGAATAGCGAGCTGGGACTCCTCATCTTCGCCGTCTTCTTCCTCGTCTTCTTCGTCGGCTACTAGCTTTGGAGGAAACGACAACTGCATATGTCGGTCACCTTGTTCGTTCTCCACGGTCTTCCATTCAAGATGGAGACTCTCCGCAAGCTCCTGGACCAACTTTCGGTCCGCTGCGGGTAAGGTCGGTGGCAGCTCCAACGGTTCATCTGATCGACGAGAAACATATTTCTTAACTTGCTTCCAAATATCACGCTGGGGAGTAGTCATGGTGAGCTTGCCTTTCGCCTTACCCTTGCCTTTAACCATGACGTCCTCTTTGGACATCTGTTTTGATTTGAACCATGATTGGTCTGCACTCTCGGATTCGAAGAATCGGTACTCCACATGTGAAAGCTCCTCTAGCAGAATTGCCAGTCGCTCCATATTAATGACACCTCCTTCATTGATATATCCTTGTCCTTTAGGAAGAATAGTCTTATAGACTTTGAACATGAGAGCCAAAGCACCCTCATTGATGTGTAAATTGGGAAGATTTGGCAAGAAATCGTTACCAACAAAAAACGCCATCAATATGAAATCGTCAATAACTCGCTCCAAGTCGAAAGGGAACCCGAGAGCGCCATCTTCTTTCAACTCCTGAAACTCCAGCTCTAGATATTCTCGTACAATGCAAAGATGCATAAGATAGAAATTTTGATGCTCCAACTCCTTGGATTTTGCTTTGCTCTGTCTTCCGAATGTGACCTCCTCTCTCAGCAAGCAGAAATGTGGATCATGACTCAGAAGACCCAACATAATCAAATCGGCATCGAGACCGTAGAGACAGTGTCGAACGTTTGGATTATAATCGGGTTGTGCCTTGGCCAATCGAATGTATTCCATGATCTTGTGCTCCCCTTCACCAGGTACCTCATGACCAGAAAGGACCACTTCTACACCTTGCCAATCAACATCCTCGGAGACTTTCTTGTTGATAAAGTACTTTAACTGCTGGGTAAGCTTGTGCATAAACTCAGTACCTAGAAAAGTTAGTTTTTGTGACTAGAGCTAGCAGTGGCAAATGGCTTACCAGGTGTAATCGCATTACTGTCGAATGCTTCCTCTTTTGGCATTTCCTGGCCTTCCCGAATGGCCTTTTCTCTTGCTAATTCAACGTCAAGAGCCGTGCGGAATCGTCTGGCACGTTGTTGATTCATCTTCGCTCGAGGCGCAACACCATCAATCGCCATGAAAAAGAGCTGCTTGGGCTTGATCTTGCCAAATAAATGCTCGATGTAATTGAATATCGCAATGAACATCTGCTCCTCGGTCATTCGAAAGGTCGCATCATCCGAGTCTTTGTGTGTGCAGTTGTGAATAATGCCATTCATGTCGAGATAAAGGCAGTCGAATTCTGGTATGCGGTTTTCTGCGATGAGCTGCGAAATGGCAGGATATCGTTCGCTCATCCATCTGAAAAACTTGGGGACACCCATGGTGTATTATAGCGCAGTGAGCGCGTGTATGTGTATGTGTATGTGTATGTTGATTTGCTTTGTGTGTACTCGACACTACGATCGGTTTTTCTGTGTGAGCACTTTGCTTTTACCGCAAAGGCTGGCTGGTGGTGGTCGGTCGTGAATCGAATCAAATTGAATTGAATATCGAATCCAATCGGTGGCAAGAGAAACACTATTTCTGGTGGTAAAAAGACGTGTGGAAAAGAACCACTCTCCCACTTCCTCAAACTCTCTCTCTCTCGTAGCGACAACCAAGGTGGTGGACGGTTTGTATGTCGGTTGTGTGTGGCTCCAAGAGTCTCAACAACAGCTCTGACCTACTTGGGTACCTTGAGTGGATGGAGGCGGGGAGGGGAGCCACTAGAGTCCCTCCACTAACCTGGTACTAGCGCCACCACCTTCTACACGTGATCTCGGCGATTTTATCACTTAACGCGCCGCGTTTCCTTTTCCTTGCGCGTCAAGGGTCCTCCAAGCTAGCTTCAGCTCTGTTTGTCTGGTCACTCACCTGGGCACTTTCATCTCCCTCCTTCGCCTGAGCCTACCAACTACGCCTTTGTCCACATTCAGCTTGTGTGCTTTGATCGTTCAAGAAACTAGTAAAGATGGCGGATTCTGACCATGACATGGATGGTAAGTTGCGCATCCTGTGCAGCCTTTCCCATCAAGCTTCGCAACCTCTTTCTCAAGACACCTGCTACCAGCAGTCAGTCCAACTTATAAAAACTGACCATGGACAGGCGACCTCCAAGAAGGCGAGATGGAGGGGGGAGACCAGGAGCAAAAGATCATCAATGAAGGTAATGGAGTTTCAAGATATGGCCAGGCCCTTGTACTAATAATCCAATCTAGAATATAAAACATGGAAGAAAAACAGCCCCTTTCTCTACGATATGATCTTGAGGTAAACGACCATCTCTCGCAACGAAGATCAAGCTAACTTTTACAAGCACTGCGCTTGAGTGGCCCACTTTGACTACCCAATGGTTTCCAGACGTCAAAGAGTAAGTGGGCACTATCCCTCGCTACCTATCCCTTGGGTGTTTACGTATTTTTAGACCCGCTGGCAAGAACTATACCATCCACCGACTTCTCATAGGCACTCATACATCCAACGACGCGCAAAACTATCTTGAAATTGCCAATGTGGAACTGCCCAAGAACATTGCTCCCGATCCCCGTGATTATGATGAAGAGCGAGGAGAAATTGGTGGCTACGCCAACTCGGCATCTGGAGAGCAACCTACCGTAAAGATGAACATTGAACAGAAGATTGATCACCCTGGCGAGGTCAACAAGGCTAGATATCAACCACAAAATCCCAACATCATTGCCACCATGTGCGTGGATGGAAGAGTCCTTATTTTTGATCGTACGAAGCACAGTAGCGTTCCAAAGGGCGTTGTGTCCCCTCAGGCGGAATTGATTGGGCACAAGAAGGAAGGATTTGGACTGTGTTGGAATCCACACCCCGAGGATGAGGCAATTGGAAGACTTGCTACGGGTGGTGAAGATACTACTGTCAAGCTTTGGTAGGATAAAACGTACCCAGCATGATTGGAAAACAACTAACAGATCTCAGGGATCTCAAAACTATCTCATCAGCCAACAATCACGTCAAAGCTTACCGTACTTATACTCACCACACTTCCGTTGTCAATGATGTTCAATATCATCCTGCGCATAAATCGTTGATTGGAACTGTATCGGACGATTTAACTCTGCAGATCCTGGATGTCCGCCAAGCTGAGACTAATCGCTCCGCTCAACAAGGAGAAGGAGGACACGATGATGCTGTCAACTCTTTGGCGTTCAATCCTGCTTCTGAATTCGTTCTGGCTACGGCTTCAGCTGATAAGACGATCGGTATCTGGGACATGAGGAATCTCAAGGACAAGCTGCACTCCCTCGAGGGGCATCTCGATAGCGTAACATCGCTAGCATGGCACCCACACGAGGAGGCTATTCTTGGCAGTGCCGGGGTGGATCGTAGAGTTATCTTCTGGGATCTAAGTCGTTTTGGTGAAGAGCAGTTGCCAGATGACCAAGAGGATGGCCCGCCAGAGTTGTAAGTTTCTTCACCACTCACACGTATTCTTTCTCTAACATGAATAGGCTTTTCATGCATGGCGGTCACACCAACCGTATGGCGGATTTCAGCTGGAATCTCAACGAGCCATGGGTGGTTTGCAGTGCTGCTGAAGACAACATGATCCAGATCTGGAAGGTAGCTGAGGCGATTGTGGGTAAGGATATCGAAGATCTAACAGTAGGCGAGCTTGAGCGATGAGCGCAGCGTTACCAAGGTTTGCCAGATACCCTCAATTCTTTTTCCTGAATACGCATAGGCTGTGGTTTCAATATCTGGGGAGCTCTGGCGTTTGTTTGAGTGGAAAAATGTAATGACAGTGGATAATTTTCAGAAAAGCACGAAGTTCCATAATTTGGCCTGGTTTTTCTATTTGTCAACCCAACAAGGTAACCATAGCAGTATGTGGAACCTAATGCCCATGTCTGTCCTGAAAGAGATGCCATGGTTTCTTACAAATACATGGGAATGATGCCGTTCATCGAAACAAGGTTCTGGGAAGGTTGAAAAGTTTTTAATATTCCCGCATCGTTCTTTCCTTTTGGAGTTCATTTATCACAATTGCTCCTTCCTACCTATTCTTAGTCTCATCGGACAACAGATCGTGCGCGATAGATCCTTTACTTTCCTAAAGCTGGAGTTTTATTGTTTCGGCAGGCAGGAACCACCCAGACTGTTTAAATTTCTAGAGCCCATAGCTGCGCCTGATTTGACGTACCAACATTGTCTCCAATTCGTAATTCAGCAGCAAACATTCTTTCAAACTGGCGTAAACTAACCCCATTCGAGTATATATTACTACCAACCAAGCATTCTACAACCCTTTGGAATGGCACGAGATCAGGAACTCTCCAAATTCCACGGCCTTCGCTCTCGATTGCAACAGTTCCCCAACTTTGGAGCAGCCACAGTCCCAACCAAGCTTCTCAACCACCAACGACACACCTTCGCTTCCCGTCGTCGACGATGCAGTTTCGGCAAGTCCTTCACCGAAGTCGAAGTTGAGCAATCCCCATCTCGTCCCCGTCCCATCTTCAAGTTCGGCACTATGCGATCGAGTAACACCAGTTCGGGAAGTTCTACCACGACAAACGAGAAGCCTTCATTTTCTACTTTGCAAGCTCGGTTGCAGCGCAGACTCAACCTTGCGGATCCGTTGTATACGTATCCGCATCTTCAGGATCGTCAAGTTAGCTCGTCGAGTAGTGGAACGGTCAAACATAGTCCGCAATTACAAAGTCCTCCTTTTCTTCAACGGGCTCCTCTTTTTACGCCTACTCAACTTGTTACTCCACGGCCAACATTCACATCTCAACGTTCCTTTGACTCTGCGTCTTCTAAAAGTGCACAACAGGAGAATACCCACAAACATGAGTTTACCCACAAATTCGGTCCCCTCAGTTCCTCACCACCAGAGTTCCAGCCTCGTGCCTTGAGGAAGACGACTTCGAATAAAAGTGACGAGGGCTGTAGGTCTCGTTGTCCGGTCTGCCTTGAAGGATTTGCGAAGAAGGTTGCTGTGGTGCCTTGTAATCATGCTCTCTGTGCTGAGTGCTTCTCGCTTTGGCAGGCTCATTGTTATGGATTGGGAAAGTATGCTAGTTGTCCAGATTGTTCGGCCGAGGTGCTTGATATTAAGTGGCTTCCGTGAGATATGAGACTGTGACTAGAGAAGGAGAACATAGGTTATTGGTTCGAAGGTGGTAAAAGACGGCTGTGGTCTTGAAGTTGTGTTCTTGGACAGGGTTTGATCATGAGGTGAAAGGGGGGAGGGGCAGTTAGTTGTTAAGACGTGGACATGAGAACAAGACTCGTATGTTATCGGGTTTTTTCGAATGTTTAGGTTTTCTTTTCCAATAGAAGGTGTTTCGTTTCTGTGTCGTTACCTCCGGTGACTCAACAACATCTTATTGGCACTAGGTAAGCTTTACTTGATCAATTCACTCTCTTATTTCTTTTGTGGTGGTGTTAAAGCATACATGGTCCGAGTAGACAAACTTATAGTGTGTGTGGCACGTAGAAAAATCCCAACAAACATGTGGCCAAATTCGTTTACGATACTTGGAACTTTGATCATAGTTGATAATTTCAAATCATAGATTTAGAAGAGGTGGGTTTGGGCTGTCTGTCATATTGCCAATTTGCCTCGCTTAATACGCTCGTTCAGGAGCAACACCCGAAAGCCACCGACTACTTGACGCAGCTCAACTCAACAAAGAAACACATTATTCCTTACTTTCTTCTCCCCTGTGTCCCTTGAATCTCTACCAATAAAGAAGAATTTCGACGCCACGATTTTTAGCAGACAAAGATGAGTCTGTATCAGGTACTACGTTATGGAAGGATATTTTATCTTGGGGTCACTGGGTTCTCTTGCGATTTTGAAAAAACATTATTGATTTTATCATGGTATCTACTCCTATGCCGCTAAACTGACCAATGGTGCGGGTACTGTATAAACCCCATCCATACTTACACTTAACTTACTAGTTTCTAACACTCACTTACCCTATTCCCAATTTCCGCATTGTCATATCATATACATCCCCATTCCAACTAGTACCCAAACATAGGTCTATACTCCCCATCCACAATGCCCCCCCTCCTCATCTCCGACAACCGTCTCCTTAAATTCACAGCCTCCCACGTCGCATCCCTAATCCCCTGCTGAAACTGCTCCATCTTCTGCTGATCGGTAAACCCATAGTCCGGGTCCGCATCCACATCCTCCATAATCACATCCTGTTCATCATCATACCTTTCTCTCGCCGGATACCGTTCTCGGAACGCAGGATGTCCACTCTGATGGCTATACGCTTGATACGAATCCGCGAGGTGCGTGTGGTGTGCGGGCACTAGGTCGTCCGGATGCCGTGTGTACCGTGATGTATCGTCGTCTTCCCATTTTCGTGATGTGGATGGGTTCTTGATGAAGCCCCAGGCGGGCTGGATGTGCGTGCTCGCTGCGGTGTGCCATTCTTGATTAGGCTCCGAGGTGGCGGAGAAGAGGTTTCTGGATGGGTAGCTGTAGGTGGACTGGCTTGGGTCGCGGAAATCGTGTTGTGCGTCGAGGACGGTTTTATGTGGACAGTGGTCTCCGAGGTGTTCGCCGCCGCAGTAGCGACATGGTCGTAGGACCAGTCCACTCATCGTCAATGGTTGCGAGATGTTGGGGTTATATTGCTGTCTGTGGTGTCCTTGGGGTTGTGTAGAAGTGCTGTTTTTGTTTGTGAAATCCTCCGAGGTCTTTTCCCAGCATTGGTTATTGTAGTGTGGTCCATTGCAATGTTTACACTTCAGGGCTTTCCCATCGGGTCCCAGTCCGGATTTGGCATTGCAATCTTTATCGAGATGGCAGCCTTTGCAGGTTGTGCAGGGGCGGGATATACCTTTGCCTTGGTTGTTGTTGGTGGTGTTGCTGGGTTTGGATCGGCAGTCTGCTTCCTTGTGCCCTTTTTTGTGGCAGTGATTGCAGGTTATGTCTTTATTGTTGGTGTTGGTGGTTTTGTTCTTGTTGAAGTGGCAGTTTGCTTCTGTGTGGCCGGTTTTCTTGCAGATGGTGCAGGTTTTGTTGGTGTTGTTGTTGTTGTTGTTTTTATTATTGCCATTCTTCTTGACCCCGTTTTGCAAGTTGTTATTATTGTTGTTGTTGCTCTTTCCCTTTCCTTGCTTTTTAGCCATCTTGACTTGTTTTGATAGGTAAATTTGAATGGGTGTTGTAGAGGTGTTATATGTATTACTTAAAACCCAGTATTCGAGGTCAACTCGTATTAGCTAGCAAAAGAAAGTCGGTTGCGGTATATTGTACAAGAAAGAAAGCGTTTAGTGGCCAAAAAGAACTAGAGGGTCTTTGCTTATATAGTCTCGAAGTGACTCCCTCCAAAGAGCTTTTGTTGGCTGTCCATCGCCACATTTTGACATAAAGAGTGCTTTGAATCTGTTCAAGGTTCTATTGTGAGGATGCAAAAGAGAAAAAAGAACAATTGGAGATTGTAACATACATTTATTTTTAGACATAATCGATACGCCACCATGGCGCTCTGAAAGTGGAATTTCGCTTGACAGTGATGGTGTTGAATGCTTCAATATCAGGAGCATTATGATTTTCATTTCTGGACAACAAGCCCAATTGTGCCTGTCACCAAGTAGTAATTCTACACAGAGGAAACCTGTACTTGTAATTAGTTTGAGGTATAGTGTAGAGCCTGGGCAGCTCGCGTCTTTACCCTTCCATACGACTTCTGATACGAAGGGTTTAATCCCACTATATAGCTTTAGAAGCCAATTGGACTGTCCTAGTTAAGTGGGGCGATGATAGAAACCGACAGGGGGGCCAGCTCCGAGCTGTTCAACCCCTTCACAGTGGAATAGTGTAATGACTAATTTGAATAACCGGGGTTGTATGTCCAAGTACCCTTGTATTGGATTACGAGCGCTTACCAGTTGATGGAATTTCAACGTATTAACCCTCTCTCTTGGTACTCGTAACCCTCGAGAATCGTTGCGAACTAAACCAGAGGATGCGAACTTGTATTCGTGTCATGTCAACACTGTCTTTTTTAGAGTGATTGAGCATGATCTCCTTAGCAAAAAGTCAGAACCAGTAATTCCGATATCAAAGATACCTCATTGGATACATTTCTCGATATGGAAAGTTACCGTTATGAATTCACTAACTCGTGTCATTCCTTAACTTTGCTTGGGGCCATACTTACCAAGAAATGAACGTTCTTGGAATGTTACAGTACCTATGCGATTGAGCGTTCTGTTTCCACACAGCTGTGAGTTGTTGTAGGGCAGCTGGCATGTTGCATTTTATAAAATCGTGTCAGGAGCCAAAAACCCGGTTGGCAGTTGAACCGGTCACTACTAGCGGAGAATTATGCGCAAAGACGAAGAGCGATCATCGATGGATTTCCAAACCTTATTTGACGAGCGGGGACGTTCAGCGGAAAGACTGCTTACGGGAGGTCCACACTCCCACCCACGGCCACGATCGGACGCTTCGGCATTGTACATTCAACTTCATTGTCTTACCAAGATCTTAGCCTGGAAGTCTTGTAAGTCCTCTGTACGAGTAATACTTGAATTTATCTGAAGCACTGAAGACTGCCAACTGTCCGTATTATCCGGAAGATACCAAGGATGACGCAATGACCTTTATCAACGTTGAATACTGGACGAGGAACCCGTGCCCACTAACGATGATCTTGATTCTGGAGGATGGGGAATGCAGGCGCAGGACTGCCAGGAAAGTATAAAATACCAGATTCACGAATCATTAATCACCCGTCTCTTCAGCCCAGAGTGCCTAGAGAGGGATGGCTTGCTTTACAAGCTCTCCGAGCTTGCGTTGTCACTCGTGTCTTCCGCTGATCCGGTTCGCCACCGATTAAGTAGGAAGCAATCCCAATTTTATTTAGCACACTTCACTCCTTTGACAACATAATTCACTAATTGTGTGTATTTCATAACGAGGTGATCTTCTCAATCCACCGACTTGCTAAACGAACTGCGGGGAAATCATTCGCTACCCCACGTAAACGCTCTCCTCTCATTAATTTCCCCAGGACCTTCGCTATCCACCACCACACAGACGAGCATCGAAATAGAGTCCCACATTGCTCATCACGAAAGCCTCGAAGAAGAGACCCTTCGAGTCCAAAGATCAGCATATCGTTTCTATCACTCGCTCAATCATCCACTCGCTTATCTGTACAATGGCACCCATCCAAAACGCCCTCGCCCTCATCGCGAGAGAAGCCATGAACATCGCAACCCAACTCTCAAGTCGTGATGAAATCGGACAGGCGACAGAAAACGATCGTCATCCCGGCATATCACATCCAGAGATCTCACCAGACCCCATGGTCAACCCGCAAGTTCCATTGCCTTTGATCATAGTTCTCTGTGGTACTCTTTCCCTCGGTATTGCGGCTGGGTTACGAGGGTCATTTCAGGATCGGGAAGAGAAGAGGAAACGTGAGACGACTATTTGAGGGAGAGGAAAGAGGAAGGGTTTTGATATGAATGATTTGGATCTTTACGGTGGTATCCGTATATTTGGGATGGGTATTTTTTATTGATAATGGAGTATGGGGTTCCTATCGGTTGGCTGGTGAGGGAGTTCTACGTGGGTGGATTGTGGATGGGAAATTCACTTGACTTGGCTTGGAGGAGAAGCTTGGGAGATATATTCGTTTCTCACGATTGTCGCTTTTCACTTCAGACTTGGAGGAGATTTCTGGTATTACTGCCACAAAGGCCTTTAGACTATAGTATTCTCTACTAGATTTACTTTTGTTTACCTTCATTCAGTACCTCACGTTATCTGAAATGTCTAGCTGATCACAATTTCTCTCTCTTCATACTATGTTCTTCTACATCGCTTATAGAATCCTACATTACTTACATGGCTATGAATGTACTGTACCTTTTCAATAATATACTTGCCCGTTGTCTTCCACTGAATTAATTTCACCTCACCAAATGAACGCTTCGCTAATGTTGCGCATGTCTACAAAAGAGAATTCTTACTTTCGTGGGAATGTCGTTTTGGAGCTTTAGCGTTTGTAAGGCTTTCGTATCATCCAGTATATTTTCTGTTTCAACAAATTACGAAAGCCCCCAAAATATAACCAGAGCATAAGTAATATATGCCACATGGAGAAACCAATTGGCATTATTCACGCCACCTTGAGTGTTGTGCCATTCCCAAGTTCCCAGTGCCAAATCTCTCCATGTTCTCGCTTCAGGTTGTCTTAGCTCTCACCCTCAGAATGTCGACCTCCGAAAATGAAAGTGAAAAGCCGTCAAGATTCGAGAGGAGAAATGGCTACAAAAGTACCCGAAAGGGGTACAATTCCAGCTCTTCACTATGATCTTGACCTCTGTTTCTTCCTCTGTTCCATTGAAGTGCTGAATCTCTGTATGGCACAATATCAGAATGACGAAATGGGAAAAAGCGAAGTTTTCTCCAAGGAATCCTGAGATTAGCTCTCTTGAGTAAATAGCTCTTTCTCTTGTCAATCCCTTGAAGATAATGACAAAATGTCATAGAATGAGAACATGTATAAGAGAAAGCAGCTCAATGCGTAACAATTACTTCAATAGAAGCTGAAAGTCTGGTAATCCTGGTTCAGCTCGCAGGAATTTGAGACGAACGAGGAGGGAACTCACCTTTCGCAGTTGAAGTGAAGCACACTAGTGCTCTCTTGGCAGGCATATCACCCTCCTCTCCTCCTCTCTTCTTTTCCTTTCCTCTTCCAAACTTCAACCTTACAACTCTCAGCAACCAACTCTCAACACAAATATTCTCTTAACATATCTAACCAAATCATTCACAACATCATCAACACACTCTAGAGCCTCAAAAAGCGACAGCGATTGGAGCCGTCACCCACTTCTTGCACTTTGTTTATCTGTTTCACACTTCATATTTCTCCCCTCCTTTTCATCTTCAGCCCTCTCCAACCTCAACCTTATTCAACATCAACCTTCTTCGACCTCATTCTTCTTCAATCTTAAAACCTCAACCTAATATCCTCTCACGATATCTAACCACATCATCTATCTCATCTATCTCATTCTCAACAACCTCTTCAACATCCAGAAGCTCAACTAGCTGGGACTTGTACCCATTGCTTGCGGCTTACTCACCTTCCCAAGATCTTGTCACCCTCTTATCCCCCCTACCTCTTCTTCATCTTCAACTTTTCTCTCAAAAGAGAGCTCTTCAAAATAAGTACTTGGAGACGAACAACGCTTGGCTGACCTCAGATCGATTTCCAATTGACGAACTTGAAGAGAAGATTCTCGTGCTATTCGCAACTTCAGCTTCAAGGCTTCTTGAAAACACGAATACCAATCACGTGGAACTCTATGAACGGCCGTTCACAAGGACCCAGGAATCCTGGACGCTGTCCAGATTGACAACAACAGTGCTAGGCAAGCAACAAGTTGAAGCTGATTAGTCATCGCCTGAAGGAGGAAACACAGCAAGTACAGCACGTAAGATACAGCACGTACAACACCTACAGCAACCACACCAAGTACTCCAAGTATGGTAAGTACAGTACTACCGAAGTCGGAGCTATAACACACCAAGTACGGGAAGAACCAATTCGGAAATACAGAAAGGAACAAAGTATCACTTAAAGCAACACCGAAGTCGGAGCCACCGAGAGCACAATATCAAGCTAGTACGGCAAGAACCAACAAGCGGCAACTGCAACAAGAGCGAAGTGGTCAATTAGGTAAGCACAATTAAGGAAGGTGGAGCTTAAGCTTATAGCAAGAGTACTCACACGTGACAAGCGAACCATACACGGACACTGCTCGTAACCTGGAAGAGGCTAGTCGACAAGGCTACGGTGCAGTACAGCCAGCAATCAGGCCAAACTACTTGATCAGGATCAAGTATTACTAAGCGAGGAAGTCTGCAACATCACGATTAAGCGAGGACCACACGAACGTGTTTACATAATCAATAATCGTTCCAAACCATCAACATTCACTTCAACAGCTTCACTTTTCACCATTTCACCTTCATTTTATTCACCTCCCTCGCTTAGCGACTACCCCCTCCCAAAACGTCCGAAATAAGCACCGCTGATTCTCAGCCACTGGGTGAATCCACCATGGAGCCCATTCACCCCCCAAGTTTCAAGTCCGAAGAAGGTCAGTAGTCTCCCCTCGCTAAGCATATTTACATATTCACTATTCACTATTTACTAATTTTTCCATCTATAGTATCTGATTTAGAGAGTGATGTGAAAGCTGGTGATGAAGATGAGAAGGGTGGTAGTGAAGGTAAGGAGAGAGGTCGAGTGAGAGATATGGTTACTAATTGGAGGTGGATGTCGATAATATGCATTCTACTGATGACGAGGGTGATGGAGATGATGGCGATGACGGCGATGATGGTATATTGATTCACACCGATTCGTCCCCTGAGTCGGTAGCTGCCGAAGGGGATTTAGCAAAGGCAGAAGATAAATCCGATATGATGACCATTACCCAAAGCGAAGCGAGAAGCGCGGTACTAGAGACATCAGGCACAGAGACAAAAAACGAGGAACAAGAACGAAATGGCCTTCGAAACAAAGTGTTTGTTCTCTATGGCGACAACACCTCCAAGTCTGGTAACGAAGAATCCCAAGAAAACGACAATCTCAAAACTGCTAATGCTGCCAAACACATCGTATCCAACGCCTACATAACCCCAAGTAATACCGCAAACACACAACAACCATCCACGCCCCCCTCAACCAAGAATGACAAACCCAAGCAGAATAGCCGCCGTTCCAAGCTCCCATACATCACCACTTCCCACGGACGCAAAGTAAATTACTCCCCCAAGTACCTCAGGCTCTCCCGCCCACAGCTTATTAGGGGAATGCGAAAATTGACATCAAAGTTACCCAGTAACCGTCAAAAAGAGGCGCACGATATTATTTATACCCTGGATATGATGTGCGAAGAAGGTAGGGAGGAAAGTGGAAGGTCTACTACGAGGAGACTTACTGGATCTGGCGATGAGAAGCCCGTCGGAGAGAGTGGAGGTGCTTCTGGTGTAGCATCAATTATTCCATTGAAGCGAAAGCGCGGTGAGAGTGATGGGGAGGAAACGTTAAGCGATATTACGGGCAGTTTCCACCGCCTTGATGGAACTGAGAACACTGCCCTCGCTAACACTCAGGATCCAAGCCCCAAGTTGACAAACGAAGCAGAAAAGAACAAAACCCCTCGTACAGAAACCCTACTTAAAGGAGACGAAGGGGATACTGATGCAGAGGAGTCTGACGCTGGTGAGACCTCCGTAAAGATATTCAAGGTTAAAACCTACAAAATCACCGACGAAAACGGAGCAATAGTAACCTTCACGCCAAACATCGTCTACGATGCCAACATCTGCACCCTTCTGAAAGAAATACGATCTAGCCTCACCCACCTACCATCCGAGAAGCAGAAACAATTTGCTATTGCTCACTACAACTTACAACAGAAGATTAAAGACCTCGCAAATCCGTACAAGAAGTCCATTACGTATTATGGCAAAACCCCCACAACTCGACAGGAGTTCTTAAGCGCCTTCAGTAAGGAGCCCGTCTCATCACGGAATAAGAGACAAGCCAGCGGGTTCCTCATCCGAGGAAGAAAAACACCCATGGATGCCCACCGACAAAACCTGGGAGATTGTCAAGACCTTCCCCTTACCAGGACACGCAGGAATTCTCCTACGCTGCTTCGATCAATCCTCCAAATCCCAACCAATCTACAAGCCCGGCACCGACAAAGGAATGTTCAAATCCGAGTCCTCCTGCAAACGCCTCGACCGCTTCTGCGACCGCCAGGAATGGTTGTCCCACCACTCCAACTACGCATACCGCGGTACCACACCATTCATCTCTAGCACACTTACGCCCGCCGAACTCGATGACCGAAAGGGATGGTTTAAGCTCAGTCAAGGTAATAAGAACCAAGTTGCGCAGATCAAGGCCGTGGTCCTTAACATCTTCGCTAGACTGCGAAAGGGCTTCCCGGCTCTGAGTGCGGAGATAGAACTCCCGTATTATAGCGCGGGCACGAGCTTTTCTAGTATGGAGTATGCTAATCGGTATTATCGGAATGAGTTCTTTTTGCCGTATGTGGTGCAGATGGATGAGGTGGTGGGGGTTTGGTGTTGGAAGAGTATTCAAGATAAGGGAGGGGCGTTGAAGTGGTTTCGTGATGTTGCTGTGCCTGCTTTTGAGAAGCATGAGGAGGCGAGTATGCAGAGGGTTCTTCTTTCGGACTTGGGCTGTGAGTGCTGTGCGTTCTCGGCTTAGGGGAGGGGTTCTTTTTCATTCTTTATTGGGGGTTGGGAGATGCTGTTTTTATGATGGCCTCGCTTCAAGTCGACTAACTCCCCTGAGATTTGCTGAGTGGAGAGGGGAGGAGAGTATTTGCATTTATTATCAAGGAAAGATACCAGAGGAATTTACGGGAATATGAATTACGAAAGCAAAAAAAATGTATTTAGCAAGGGATTTATTGGGGCGGCTTATCAGCACTATTCAACTGCCTCTGGATTAGAGAATTTGCAGGCGGCGGAGTTATCTTTGAGAGATATCTCACCCACGTCTTTACTCGTAGCGATGAATTAACGAACAAACATATTTAAGAAAACACTTGAGCACAATGCCGCAACTTTGCGGATGCTACATTTGGTGACTTGCTTGCCTGTACTCCATCTAATTTCAACTTTCCATGATTGATAATAGTCAGTGCCTGGTGGTGCGACTTCCTACTGCGCTGTCACTTGACTATTACCCCTAGTGAAGCGAGCACAGACGATCTCGTGCCCTTTCAAAATCCATACTTGATAGTCTTTGTGCTCATTGTCCACTGGAGAGGATTGCCCGTCACCGGAAACGAAATTCGTTTCCAGAGACCACTTTCTTTGTTCGTCTACGGAGGTAAATGCTCATTTCAAAGCAACAAAGACCAACTCTTTGCCGAGTTGGCGTCGTTTCAGGAGAGTGGCTCTTTTTCCAAAGGTGGAATGAGCACTTAGCGATATGCAGTACAAGACCACCAACGCTTAAAATAGATTGTACTTGGTACCTGATGGTATCCGATCTACGGCACATAGCTGCGTACCGACGGGTGCAACGTTGAAGTCCTTTGACAACCGGGAATTGGAGCAACTTTCCCCACACTGAGGTGGCATCGTGAATGGATTTGTGGGGCCAAGAGTGAGTGAGTGCAAAGATGAAGGATTATTCACTCTTCCACTATGTCTTATTGCGGAGTGGTAATCACACCCAATTGAACACAGAGGGCCAGCAAAGAATGATTCTCTCTCCCGCTCCTCTACCCCCTTTCCCTTCCCCCAACTCAGCTCTCGCATGAACGGCGCGTACAAATAGCACAAATAGAAACACTGCAACTCCCCACCTGCGCCCAGCACCGGATCCAAAGCCCGTGATTCGCTACAACCCCTGACCTTTGCGGTCCAAGGATTCAGCGTCACCAACCAACCAAGCAAATCCCCTCGCCAGGCTCTTCCCACTGTCACAGGCCCTTCCCCGCTACGCTGAATGCGATTCACCTGCATCCCACCCGCCCGCTGCTACGCCCAAGACCCTTGAGCATAGCTACGCATACAGCAACTCTTACTGTGCTGCACTACGCTGCACTAGACTAGGGACTCTTCTCCCACCACGCTACGCCCCGGGAGAGACCAAAATAAACGGAATCGGAAACTCAGATCAACTCACTCCAACGCTGCCCAGCTGGCTGGCGGCCACAGGCATCAAGCAGCCTTTTCCTTTCGCTCCTTCCTTCCCACCTGCCTCTGCCTGCACACTCGGTCCTTCCCTTTCCACCACGACCACCACCAAAGTGGCCAAGCTCCAAATCATGAAGTGGTTCAAAAGAAAGAAGGCTTCGAAATCACTAGACCACGGACGTCACGGTAGCGGTGCTCGTAACGGCGACCCCTCTTCACAGCCATTTGATCCTCGCTTCTCGCCCCAGCACTCACCCTACGGATCCCCGCCCGTGTCAGCCAGAACACTAGCCAAACTCCCTGCGTCGGTTCTCGAAAACATCTTCGGCTTCGTTTGTCCGCATAGCTGCGATGAGTCCTATCAGAGCAATGAGCAGTCCGCTTCCGAGGATACCTGCATGCTATGCGACGCTCGCGATCTCTCTCATGGCGCTCAGGTCTGCAGGAAATGGAGGGGTCCTGCGACCAATGTCTTGTAAGTGACGGCGCATTCCATTCTTGGGCCATGAACTGACTCTTCGATTTCGTAGATACCATAGCATACGCATAGATGCCGTTCACTACTGTCCTCTCGAAGACATCCTGGCCGAGAAGCGCAAACGTCGATCCAAGTTGAATCGAAATGCCGAACCGGAGGATACGGCGCGAGCTCGGTTGCTTCTCCTGCATAGGACATTGAGGGATAATTGGGATACATTCGCCTTGACGGTACAATATTTCAAGACTCCATATATGACACGAGAAACATCCAAGCCCGATCTGGCCAGAACAGTAGCATTATGTCCAAACCTGCGCTATCTCGACCTCCCCGAGGGATTCTTTACCGACGACCCATCCTGCCACACTTTGAAGCAAGAGGTACAAGCAAGATGTCCGAATATCAGAAAGATGGCATATATGGGAGGTTCGGAACGAAGTCTGGAAGTACTCGCTGGTGGCATGTTGTGGAGGAATTTGGAGGTGTTGGAACTCTCTCGATTGAACATGGACCCCGCAGTATTACGACGAGCCCTTGGATCTCTTCCTAACCTTCATGGACTCAAGATAACGGATATGAAGAGCTTCGATGACCGTCTGCTCGAGCACAACGATTACCTCCCTCCTTTTCCCGCTCTCACCGAACTTATAATTCACAACGTACCCAATGTCACGGCAGATGGTTTGACATCATGGCTTTTACGATCCGATACCCAGGATAGTCTCAAGACCTTGACATTGGAGGCCACTGGTGTTCATCCATCGACATTGAAACAAATTCTGGACACGGCCCCCAAATTAAAACATCTTTCAATCATTGAGAGCGTTACTACATCTTTTCCACCTGGGGTCCCCACTCTATCATCCTTCTCCCTGGAGACCTTTCACTACGAAATTACTTCCGCCGCGTCCGCCAACTCTTATACCACGACCCCCGGTTACTACGGTTATCTAACATCCTCCCTACTTTCTCGCGGATTGCCCAATTTGAGAGAGTTATACGTCAGAGATCCCGACTTCCCAGAATCGCTGATTGGTTTAGCTCCTCCAAGTGCACCATTTGTAAACGATCCTGACAATTATGTCCCTAAACCATTTGCATCTCCTACGAACAATCGATTCAGTTCCAATAACCCATTCGCCAATATGCAGCAACCAGTTCTGAGGCAGGATTTGGAGGTCTACAGTAAGGGTCTGGATGAAATGGAGTGGAATTTCTCCAAGGTTGAGCCGCCAAGAGGGCACAACAGAAGAGGTAGTGCTTCTGCAGCTCGACCCGTTTCTAGTTATGGATTGAACGACAGTATTGGAAAACCATGGTTGCAGAATGGCGGGGCAAGAAGGAGTGTGATTGTGGGTAATGGATTTGGTGGATTGTTAAAAATTCCTTCAGAGGAAGGTGTTCGACCCAGCAGTTCTGCTGGTGAGAAAGGAGTTAAACCACGAAGGAGCCAGTATGATATTTGGCGCTAAAAAGTTCTTGAGTGCGACGGGATATGGGAAATTTGATACATATGAATGAGCGAGCGATGCGATAATGGGTTTGATCTTCAGGGGTTGGAATGGTTGGTTGGATGAATGGTCAATTACGATTTTCATCACGACTTGAAAATTGGTGTATTATTCAGGGTGGAGGCAATTTGACCTTCTTTCTTTTTTCCGCTGGCCTTGGGGGGTTTTTTTCATACTGGGAATTTGTTACTTGCCGATACCCTTTGATCTGGAGTGGGACAGCGAAATGCAAATCTTCTTTTTACATCAAATTAATTGCTTGATTTTGCTTTTAGAAAATGCCGGAAACTTAAATAATTGTTGAGCTAGAGCCATCCGTAGGTCTTATCTATGTCATCAAGATGTTTGTGATAGGAGGAGCATTCAGAAGGGTAAAGGTGGTACGATGTCCCGGTTTTGGTATCTGCGGCCCCAGATTGCCCAGCTTTTGAGCCCCTATGAATGCTTGGGTCGATCCCTGGAAACTCGCACTCGTAACCGGATGTGAGACAGCTCGACGACATGTCTTGATTTCATCCCTTCTTTTCTAGTATAAATATATTGAATTTACAAAAGCTTCAAGCCAACACAGTCTAGAGATGAGTATTAATAGAAAACCGATACCCATGGGGCCACCGCCTCCTTATTATGAGAATGGGCTGAATGAGACGCATCCTCGCCACGACGACTATGGCTTTGCACAAGAGCAACAGCAACAGCAGCCTTTGAGAGAGGATGGGAGACAAAGAAGATGGGATGGGGAGATGTGGCGTCAACCGCTGAGCCAGTTGGAAAATTGGAGTCAATCACAGCTGGAAAATTGGAATCAACGGCAGGCTGCGAATAATAATCGACCGGTTCCCGTGGCATTCACAGAACTCCCTGAGAACCAGCCATTCCCTCAACGCCCTGTTCCTGTTCCAGCTCAAAACCCACAATCTTTTCCCAACTCGCCAAATGGATCTTCGGGGTCTTTCCCACAACAACCAACTGGTGAACCTTCGTATCGATATCTGTCTTTTCCTAAATCCCCGGCTCAGAATAAATTCTCTCCTACGACGGATCATCATCAACCTTCTCCAATAACGGAACAATATCATTACGCGAGTAGTGAAGCGCGTAGTCCCTCGTTACAGCCCCCATCACGAGATCACGCAGTTACACAGCAACAGCCGGCTACTCACCAATCATCTACGCCTCCTTTGACGGAATCACGAATTCGGGATTCTGATTCGTCGGTTTCAACTCAGTTTAAGGTCCAACGAAAACCGCTACGCTCTTATAAGAGTTCTCCTGCGGTGAATACTCTTGCTCAACAGGGCGGTGCAGTGTCAGCGGATACTCAAAGAGCTTGGGATGTCCAGGCTGAGAAGTTGATCAGAAATAATACTTTCAACGTAACTCCTCTTCCTCAACGAGTACCTGTGGGTTCGCAAGGGACACAACAGTTTCACAGTCACAATCAACCATATCATGCCCAAGAACTCGAACGGCCAGACCTATCAGTGAAAACTTCTATCCCCTCACGAATGATGGATTCAAATCCGTATCTGAGTCCCTCCACAGCAGGTGGTTCAAATCTCTCCGTTTCCGCCCCAAACACCAGACCCTCAACAGCATCCTCCTCGGTTAACTTTGGAGCATCAACAAACTCCCTATCCACCACCATCACATCCACCGACGCCACCATCACAGAAACAAGCTCCACAACCAAAACAAAATTCAACCCCGGCGCCGCAGTTCAAGATGCTTTCCGAGAAGCTCGTCACTTCGCAGGTGGTCTAATTCACCATCCCGCCACAAGCACCAAACACTTTAGCATCCTCCGTCACTCTCACGGTCTAGTATTTTACCAAGGACCCAACACTTCACTAACCATCTCTCTCTTCGCCTCGGAGCCTATGCCCGAGACTCGAAGGATCTACCTCCAACCCAAAGGCTGGTCCGGCGGCACAGGCATGCGCATCAAACAATTCGTCGGCGCAACGAAGCACTGGCTCGATGTTACGCCCAACCTCTGCATCTCGGCCGAGCAACTGAATCCCCGCGATGAACGGGCATGGCAGCGTGACATCAAGAGCTTCAACAAGCGACGCGAGAAGACGAAGAAAATCCAGAAACATTTACTGCGTGAGACGACGGTGATTCGCATCCCCAGCGACGCCGGCGATGGTTATTTCCAACTCATCCTCTGTCTGGACGGGGTCAAACAGAAGGTTCTCTGTACGAGTCCGACCTTCCGTCTCCTTTCTCTATCTACCAGTCCCAGTTCCATGAGGGGTGCGAGTTTGTCGACTATACCGATGGAAATGGGTATCAAGGCCGTAGAGATTTACGCGGCGAAGGTAGCGGGACCTGCGGCGATGTTGGCGCAGAGTAAGATATTGAGTAAGGCGAGTAAAGCGAGTGAGAAGTTTGGGGTGTTGAATAAGGCGAGTAAGGTGCAGGAGAAGGTGGAGAAGGTGGGCAAGCATGTTCCGAAGGGGTTTTTAGAGAAGGCTGCTGAGATGGTGGAGGGGGCTAGTGGGGCGGATGATGCGAAGGTATTTATTTTCTGTTTTCTTTCTGTTTTCTTTCCCCCCCATGCAAAATATGAAAAGGAAAGGAAAAGGAAAAGAATGAATACTAACATACCAACCAGCCCAAAGACGGAGCCTACCTCCTCCTAGGCGGCGAAGACATCTCCCTAACCCACGGTCCCCTCCCCCCCTACCCCATCCACCTAACCGGGCAATCCTCAACCGCATTCCACCTTCCTCCCCCCTCTCCCTCCTCCGACGATGATGAACTTCTCCCCCCTCCCCTCCCCCTCATAACCCTCACCCACACCCCCAGCACCCCAACCACCGAACTCTACGGGCACTACTTCGGCTGGACCCGCTATCTCCCCTCCAAACACCAACTCGGCACCATCGACGACGACTGGCACTGTTCCGTGATCTCGATCCTGCCACCTACCGCGACGCAACTCCAACGCGCGGATTTCAAAAGTGCGAATAAGAAGGTTGTTACGCTGCGGATTGTGGATGAGGTGGATACGGATTTACCGACGGGTGTCAAGGTGGAAGTTTATGTCATGGGGATTTTGGCGGCGGATGAGGCGCTTGTAGGCTCGGAGACGAATACACCGACTGTGTTGACCTCCTCTGATTCATTTCCGTTTTATGGTGATGAGAAGGCGGGGGTTGGAGGGGGGAAGGGGAAGGGGGAGGGGGGCGAGATTGATTCCTTCTCGGAGCTATCACTCAATACGCCCTCTACAAATCCCTCCACACATGCACCACCACCATCTCTCAACCCATCTCACCCCTCCTACTTCCCCCCTCCCCCCTCCTCCAACCCATCAACACCCCCCTCCCCCTCAGAAGACCCCCACCCCCCCTCCTCCCTATCAATCATCCAAGCCATCCTCGACAACCCCTCCTGGAGCCCCGAAGCCGCAGAGAGCTACCGCAACGCCGATACCGTCAACGGTATCAAAGACGGAGTCAAGAAGGCCGCTAGTATTCAAGGAGTGGTTGGTGCGAAAGCTATGGTGAAGGATGGGATGGGGAGGGTTCCGCTTCATAGGTTGGGGGTTAGGGGGGTGGGTGATGGGGGAGAAAGAGGGGGGGGGATGGTTGTTAATGGGTTTTGGGTTGTGCGGTAGGGGAGGGAGGGGATGGTTTGTATTTTATACATGGATTGGGATTAGGGAATTTGGGGATTTGGGGGATTTTAGGGGTTGTATGGATGGTGAGATAGAGAGATATCTTGAACAGTGCCGTAACGTATTATGTACATAAGAGGGGAATTCTCGTCGTATATTCTTACGTTCTTTGAGAATTAGGTAACTTCCATACACCTCTCGCTATTTTTCAGCGATTGCGTAGCTAGCTCATAAGAAAGGGGGGGGGGTTTATAACCGTCTTAGAATAGTTATATAATAAAAATCGTCTTAGGATTATCCTAGGATTATTTAAGTATTAGATAATCTAAAAAGGGGGGACTATAATAGTAGCTTCTCGTCTTTATATAAGATAGTCTATAGATAGTCTTTTAATACAATAGTCTTAGAATTAGAAGACCGTCCCCTATTATAACGATCGTAAAAGACTATCGTAGGACGGTCTCCTACACTTCCTATTCAGCTATAGGGGTTGCGTAATGCGCATAGATATAGCGTAGGACTCGGTATCGCTCCTAGAGCCTTAATTCTAACACTACAAAGAATATATTCGCAAAATCGGTCGATTCGGGTAAAGCTCACACGCGTATGGTGTGCGATACCCTCGTAGGTCGTTTTGCGCGTTCTGTCCCGCTAATACGTATAACTAGTAGGTGGGCAGGTAGGCAGGTGGGCAAGTAGGCAAGTAGGCAAGTAGGTAGGCAAAGGAGGAAGGCACGAAATAAGGGTATCCCTAGCCTTAGTACCTAGACTAAGGATAGCCACAGGACGGCCATAGGACGGTCCTAGGATAGTCCTAGGATAGTTATGTCTCTTTTATACCGTCGCTAGAAGGGACGGATATAACTTTCTAGTACTATTATTTATAGTTACGGTAATAAATTTGTTTACGATCTTATTTTTAAGAGGGACAAAGGGCGGATCTACTCTACATAGGTAGTTCTAAATATATAATAGTCTTATTTTTAGTAATAATTCTAGAATAGTCTAGTAACGGTTATATATGTCACGGAGTTGGAGGAACTAGGGTCAGATCACGTGTAGCACGGCACGTGCGTGCCGCTGGCATTATGTATATAAGCTCCTGTTCCTCTGGAACTCTCTTCTCTCCTTACTTAGTTGTTCGCTCTTTACAGCAGTGTTCGGTTTGACTCAGTATTCATTACAGCAAGCAGTGGTTCACTCCACACGTTCACATTACAACTAAGTCACTTCTTCGCCTGGGAAGGCCTGCTATAATATCCCACTTTGTTTATTTGTTTTTGGCTGACGATACTCGACTCGACGGAAACGACTCGACATCATCCTCAGTAACACCACGTTATACATCACTGAACGCAGTGTGCGTTATATGTCCCTGAACGATGGTATCACCAACCCCCCCCACGCTCGCGGAAGACGTACCAACAGAGGTAGAGGTCGAGGCGTAGCCTCCCTTACTCACACGCCTGTACAAACCGCTGGAGCCTCCAACACTGTCCAACAGACAGACGACGATTTTCTTCTTGAAGACCAGTTTCAAGAGCGACAGAGGACCGTCAGTTCTTCTCTTACCCCGGTACCTATTACGCCTACGCAGTACGACCAGATCATGGCAAGACTCAATTCGCCAGGAAAACGCTCAACTACGCA
>UNPT01000724.1:0-13347 GCA_900536445.1 Hymenoscyphus occultus
TATATATAGGAGCTTCCCCGGAAGTGGGGTCTCTCTTTAAGTTGTCACTAGTAGATAGGCTTTCCTATTTGCGACCCCTGTAGCCTAGGGGGGATTTTCCCCTCTAGCGTCCTTTGTCCTGTCTAGGAATGATCTAGGAGCTAGCCTTTAGGTGTTAGTTTCCGCCGGACGTTAAATAGAAATAAATAAATAAATAAATAAATCCCAGAACCACCTCCAAAACCTAGCAAAAACATCAAAAGGGAGACTCAAACTCACAAAGGCTGAAAAGCATGCAACCCATCATCCCTCATCTCCCCCTTCAACTCCTCCACCAACGTCCCCACCTCATCCCTCCCCATCCCAAGAACCCTCGTAAAAAGCCCCATAAGTATCCCCTCAACACCAACCTCCATATCCCTGCGAAATCACGCACTCAATTTATTGTGATACTCTCCTTTGGCCCACGTACCTGCTGGCCAATTGATAACCACATCTTTTACATCCACGAATCCGACTTCTGCCATCATGGAGGCGTAGCGAGAGGGAGCTGTGATATCGAATCCTGCTTTTTGTGTGGCGGTTAGGAGGAGGACGGCGGTGCGTAGTAGGGCGGAGGAGGATGCGAGGGTACTGTTGAAGGCGCGGATGGGGGGTGAGGGGTCTTGCATTTCGAAGTATCCACCGGGGGAAAGGGAGGCGAAGGCGCGGTGGAAGAGAGTGAGGGGGGAGGTTAGGGCGAATGCCACTGTTGTTGTTAGGTTGAAAGAGTAATTTGATTAAGAGAACTGGTTGAAATGATTGCAGTTTTGAGCTTATTTCCCTCGATTGAAGTGTTTCGGGAGGAGATAGGTGGGAGAAGGAAGGAGCCTACTTAATCGTCCGTGGATGAAATCGAATTTATGGGCGTACACCCATTCACCTTCGACATCGTCAACCTCAAATTCCAGATTCTGGGGTACGCTATTTTCGTCAGCGATTCTCTCTCATTTACTTCACCCCTTCCCATCGTCATAGGTATCCATTCCCGACTTACAATTCTGGTTGTATAGGTGATAAGTCATTTCCTATCACTTTGCAATTTGGGTATTTCTGCGCTACTCATTTGTCAACGACCTCAACCTTATTTATGTCTAAGATCTAAAGGAACGCATGGCTGGGCTATGATATAGGGCGTACCAAATTCCATGGCCCAGATTCCGGTCCCTGTTCCAAAATCGAGGGCGTGTTGTAGGCTTTCTTCTTTCAGAGGCGCGAGATGGAGACGTCCGTGCAGGGACATTTTGCAGAGCTCGTGTTGGAGATCTGAGGAGATGTCAAATTTGTTCAAGTATAGTGAAATAACATAGATGGGATGTACCTAATCTATTTTGTTCAAGCTACGAGGAAGGGCAAACAATAAGCATGTGATTAGCAATGAGAGACGGGTTTAAGCAGGGTCATACCTCGTCGTTTGGGAGGAAGTATTCTAGGTTTTGTTAGTTAGTTGATTGATTTAGTGATATATACCGCGGAGAAAAGAGTTGAGGGGAATAATTCGTTACTTCCTTCCTTATACTTATGATAAGTCCTTCCATTTTCTTCGACACTATCGTACATGCTTGAAGATACGGACGCGGTATCTGATCTGCGAACACACACTTTCAGCTCTGCGTTATCTTGAAATACCGAGTGGAAACTCTCTCATCAACTTTCGATGTACGCGCAAAATTGATGTAAAGATTGCCATAATAAAATGAAACAACGTACAGTGCAACATCAATTTCATCGTCCACTTTCCCAGCGTTATCGTCAATCTAGAAAAGACAATATCAGACCAGAATTATCTAGTTGTGTCACGACTTCAAGATAAAAAACCTCGAGCTTATGATGCCCGACTTGCAAGGCCGAGGTGGTTGGTAAAGCGAACGCCTCTTCATCATCCCCGGCTTCGGGGTCAATTGCTAAGACTTCATGGGGTGGTGGAGAAGCCATGTTGATGGAACACAAATGTGTATAAAAATGATGCGAAACTATTTACGATAGTTGCAAGGTGTTGAAGTCATAATTCCACCTTTTCTGTGGCGTATCACGTTCTGCCTGCATTGCATACTCTCTACATATTTTTCATCACCCGCGTCGTATTTGTAGGATTCTAAATCTTCATCGGGATGTTTTTTGTACGCAGGATTTTTGCGCCTTATGGCCACATATGTAAGATGATTCTCTTGCTGGTTCTCAATTCTGATTGGCCCGCTTGGGGTTCAGGGAGGGAAAATACCTAGGTAGGCCGAGAATGGGGAATGTCACGTGAGGGATTTGAATGAATTTGGAGAAGGAAAAAATCCATTATTCCAACCTCTCTTGAAAAGAGAATTAGCGGAGTTCTAGTAGCCTCAGAATTTGCTGCTTCGGTGTTAAGCTGTGAGAAGTCGCCATTATAGCCGAGTAAAATAGAGTTTCGGCTAAATACGAATGAAAACATATAACCGAGAATGTTCAGCAACGAGCAAAGCCGAACTGGTATTTTTGTAGACTTGAGTATATAGCGGAAGTATGTACAAAAGACCCTCGAAAGAAGTTCATGGGTGCCGCATGTGAACAGAATTCACAGATATTCATCAGATACTTCAATTCCCTCTTAAATCCCCACCCCATTAAAACACGGTATACACCCCAGTCGAGCTCGCAGTCGGTTTTGGCGGCATAGTCTGAGAAACCGTAACAGCACCAGTATACTTCGCCGGGCCAGGAATAGTATAAGTCGTAAGTGTCGAATACAAATCAAATTTGATCCCCGGATCATTGGCAGTATAGAAGCTCGTCGCAGGAATTCCAGCTGGCTTATCACTACCTGAACTCTTGACCGCCAGATTCAGACATTGTGGGTAATTCTGCGCACCTCCTGCGTTACCAGCAGAATGCAAACTAATGATTTCATGTCGGAGAACGTAGTTGCCTGTTGCGATGGAGGAGGGGATTGTGACTGTCCATGTCATATTATTCGCGATAAGTTGATCGGTGGCCCAGAAGCCGTTGGTAACGCTTTTGTTGATTAGGCCGGCCTCGCTGATTTTGAACCATTTCAAAGTGGATTTGTCGACGGTTTCGCAGGGGCCGTTGCAGTTTGCCAGGTAGTCGATTACGGCTCCTTTGTGGGAATCTGGCCATGGCTGTGGAAAGAATGGAGGTTAGCATCCTCCTTGCTAAGAATATGTGTGAGTCTCATCATTCGGAGCAAGAAGTATTTAACACCGCTAGAGCGATACTCAAAGTCGAGAACAAGACCCATGAGGTACTTACAGTCCATTGCAGATTAACTTTGCGGCCGGCAGTGATAGGTGCAGCTGTTTGTGCATTTCCTGCAACCTGTTATTAAACTTTATTGACATTTCATATAATTAGATTCCCATACCTGCATCCACGTGGCAGATGATATCGCCAGTACCGTAGGCAGCTGGTGCTACAAACCCATTATCGAGATCCTTGGGGATCTTCCACCCAACTGTAATAGGTGCCGGTGACTGATATTGGAAGGATGGGTTGTAGCCTGTGAAGCTAGCCCGATCAAAGTCAGCGGACATGTAAAACTATGTGGCTTCGTGAAGACTTACTATACTCCATCTGCTACAATACCACTGACAGTGCCATGAGCTGAAGCCAGGGAGGCTAGCCCAGCCACGAGAACAATTGATAGCATATTTCCAGACTTGGTTTGTGAAAATGAAACCGATGAGCCGCTAGATCTTCGACAACAAAATTGATTATAATTAATTTAATTTGATGAAATGCTGTACGGAATTGAGTAGAGGGAAACGGCAATATATACTTATATAGCCAAGCGTCAGACTGATCTGACAGAAAATGGAACAGCCTCGGCTTCAAGAACTCTCCTACTATCTTGTGAATGTGCAATATTGGACTCAGGGGTCTGATTCCAATAGGAAGTCAGGAAGCCAATATCTTTACGTCTTATGACCGCAAATTGTTGGAAAGAGTCCGCTGTGATTAATATGTTCGAGCCCCCTGGACGTTCTTGTTCCACCAGTGGTGGTGTAGATTTTCGGTACTAGTAACACGGTGCGCTTCCATCCGCAACCACGATTCGATGCATTATAGCACAAGTACCGGAAAGTGATATGTATGAGACCCAGAATTCCTTGGATTTGGGTTCAATCCCAGTTTTTTCAATGTGAGTTCCCGATGAGCCGACGGACTGTGAAAGATTTATTGATTTAGCCGACATCACAAACCACAGTACTGGGATGTGGGGTAAATGGTACACAACGTACCCCACAAAGGGGCTTATTTTGTACTTTGGGATGACGTGTTGCTATCATGGACAGAATTTTGGTTATTGCTGGTGTGTAAGTTGAGGAAAATACAAAATAGGTCGTGAATTTGACCACACTCATCAGGCACTGTATCTAAGAAAATAGAGTTATTGTGACTACATTGTGGTGAGCAGTAAAAATCATGAACTACAAAGAGCCTTGCTCTTACTTTTCAAGATTTGGGAGTGTATCAAGATAGGTTATTTAGTTTTTTCTGGTAAGGACTTGAGGTTGAGGTCTCAATATTTATATGCTTACCTGACAAGTTCCAGCAAGAATTTATTCCTATCCATCCAATTTGCTCCTTTTAATATATAATTTGAAGCGCTTGCCTCAGAAATTGCTGGAAATATTTCCACTAATTGAATCCTTAGCATACTTGATTGTGAATCCAGCTAACTCCTTCATCTGTCGCCACTCTCTCCTTGTTTTGCCCGTTGTGGGTGCGGTATAAAGACCCCAAGGATGCTTCGTAGCAATCGCCCACATTTCCTCCATATTAACCTTCGGTACCTGGCTGGAACCAGAGCGCAGAGCGTAGGGATCCGTGTAAATAATATGAAGAGGTAAGGGAATAGATTCTGTGTAGCCTTGGGTGTACACGTGCCTAGGCTCAGTACGTCTTCCTTCAGCTGCTGATGAGGGCTGCGATGGCCCCTTCTCCGGTTCATACTGTGGATCAATGGCATGAATGAAAGGACAAAAGTCTCCAGAAAGCTCTTTAGTATTTGAATGGGTCGTCAGTTTTGAACCAGAGTCGAATCTTTTTTAGCGAAGCTGGAGTTACTGCTAGAGCAGTTCTAGTTGTGAGGCCTCTTGGGATGTGGTTCGGAGATTCGGGTATTGTGGCCGAATTAAAATGCTTTCTGGCCCCTTCCAGGTCACCCTCCTCGACTTCCACTTTTCTTCCGTCGATCCATCGTAGCACTGCCTTTCTTTCACGCATTCGCCGCCGACAATCTCCTCCCAAACCTTTTCAACCTCTTGAATGATCCTTTCATTCTTTGATGCCCACTCTTCGTCAGTTTCGCTATAGCTGAGCCGATAAATTAGGAAGCCAAAGTTTTGCATCTGCACATCGCTCAAAGTTCTCACCCAAGGTTCCATTCCAAAGTTTGGCGGGTTCTCAATATGACGCTGTAGGTATTTATGTGCAAATTCTCGATCGAGGAGCAATGACAACGATGCTAGGTAATCAAGCTCTGGTAGCTCTGCTCTTCAATCCCTTGTTCTTCGCTCTATTATGATGTCCAAGAGAGCATGCTTTTCAGTTCTTCACTGCATCTCTAAGGCTCGATGTATCTCATTGATACGTGCAGCAGGAATTTCAGTAACTCCACTGAACCTCGGATCGATGCCCTGGGCCATGAGGTAATCATCGGTAGATTTGTGTACGAGGATATCTATTGCTGCATAAAGATCTTGGATTTTGTTGAGTATAAATATGGAGAGATGACAGACGCGAATTGTTCCTTGGGTAGCGCTCATTACTCTTCCTCCTGAAAGACCGCGCACAAGTCTGTCTTTCCAGTGTTTTTGGAGCGTGAGGAGGTGGGTAAATAGCCAGGCACGGGCTTGATACTGTTGGAACTCGTATAGGCACCTTGAAGCGGGGTTAATTCTTCATTGTAAACATGGTGAAAGGCTGATCAACAAACCGAATATATTCCTGCCACAATTTTGTCAAATCCCATCCGGGCATTCGCTGGCCTCTTGTGGCGTGGAGGGCATTGCAGGCATCCTGGAAAACACCCAACTCGCCACATATTTTGTTAAATGCATCTCGACGTTTACCTACGATATTTGGTCGCCGCGTATACTCAAAATAGTCCACTACTGATTGAAGGACTGACAGCGCTTCTTCGATATGACACTCTTCATCAAGACCTTTGGCTTTCCAATGGGCGTCTGACATGGGGGATAACCCATACCAAACCCATTAATGTGAGCCGGAAGGATGGGTTTTACAAGTAGGGGAAAAAGGTACTCTGGTTCCCAAGAGCGTGGGACTTCTTGCCAAGTCCATGGACTTCATTCTGGCTGCAATTTGTTCGGGCGTTTCAGGGCCCAATCCTATATTCTCGAACGCACGCGCAATGAAGTCACCTATCCCAGAAACGATATGTATGATGCGTACTACCGGTGGTGGTGAGGGACCCGCACCGAATATCCATCATCAGTACCATTTTTGGCGACTATGTAAATATGAACCTTTAAAAAAGTTGATGGTTTTCAAAAAGAAAGAAAGAAATAGAGAAACAACGTACCAGGAACACCTCCAGGCGCGGGAATCTGAGTGTACGGAGCAGTAGCCCAATCGACATATCGCATGCTCATATACTGCATTTGATCTGCTGGCCAAAGAGGCAGTTCAGTGTTTGGAAACTCTCCAGTTTTCGCAGCCATGAGAAATGCCGAGAAAGTCCTCAAGTCGAAAGAAATAGTTGCTGCTGTAATTCATAATGTCAGAAAACTGGTTGATTCGGTTTCTCAATAAGGAACGAACGTTGGAGATCTTCTGAGTCTTTTGCTGGATTGAATTTGCGGAATGAGGGAGTGCTAATCCTTAGGTTCCTGGCTTCCATCTCGGCTGTTAACCGAAGGTCCTCAGGAGACCCGGCTTGTCTGTCCATGTTTGCCAAATTATAGTATAACGACTGGCTTGATGCAGTCGAAAATTTCGTTGGAGAAATTTTCGAGTGAGGTGTTTTTCATATTTGCAAGTTTCGGGGTTTTAATAGGAATTTGTCAAGTTAGAGTTGTATTTTCTCGACGTAGAGTTCAGAAAAAGACGTAGAGATCGACATTCTATTCGAGCTGTATATATAACCTTTTTTTTTTGTTTTCCTCTTGGCCGTTGTAGGGGATGTTGCCTAATGCAATGGTGGGTCACAATCGAGTTGGGTTAGTTCAGGGGTCGTGTTGGCTAGGCCCCAGCGGCAGCAAAATCAAATCGCGTGGACACGTGCAGTGAATGAATCATCATGTAAGATTGCATCTCTGAAACTACTAATATTCTTGTTCTTGTGCATTAAGAGGACCCATTGACTTCTAAAAACAGGAAGTTTTATTCGCTGAAACCACTAAGCCTTGCCAGCTCCTCGGGTTAACATTCGGGCTATAAACACGGCTTACGCGAGCGTATATTAGGAAAATTGTCGATAGCAGCTCCTCGAGAACAAGAAACGTGGCAGGCAAGCCTTTCCTATAAGTGTAAACCAAGTGAAATTGGGTGACTATTCTAGTCACTCACAATAATAAGAATGAGTGACTAAACTTCCCAGACGATGGAGGTAATTGTCCCGAAGAGTTTGAAAAGTTAAGTACGATCTTACATCAAAACAACCGATGCTAGTTGAAAGATAAGAATTTTCCGCTGCCTGTTTTTTTCCATCTGAAAACCAGGCAGATCTGACACAATTTCTAGATTTCCATGTTCGGGTTAAATATTGACACCTTCAACTTCATGTACGAATCCTCCAACGGAATAAAAATGTTAAAGGCTAAGGATCATGCCCTGATCTTTGAGACTCTAGAGAATTGTGGGTTTAGGACCAAGTAGTTCAAAAGAATCACACCTGAAGTTTAAAATGGCAATTGCTGATAATCCAATTAGGAGGCTTAACTTTTAAGCAAGATTTGCCAGCTAGAACTTGGTGATTCAAGGTAGATCCTCCACTTTTTTTGTATTTGCAGACGGTTTCTGAGCCATATATTTCTCCTCAAGTGTAATCTGATGCCAGATTATCGCCCCTGCTGGTTCTCATAGATTCACAATTGCAAGGTTTCAAGTCAAAACCTACTTCAAATCAATAAAACAACCTTTTGCTAATACTCAGGTTCACTGTCACGAATCACGTGCTTACGTGATACTTGTCATAATAAGAGGCGCAACCCTCGACAGGCACATCCAGGTTTCTTATAGCAAATGAGGATCGCTTAGGATAGCTAAGCGATCTAGAGATTTCCATTGGTTATTGTTACGTGATGAATGGGCGACAGGCCGAACGTGTTGACCATGTTGACCATGTCGGCCATGGTCGAATGTGTCGACCATGGCGGCCATGAGTATGAAGGTTCTATATAAGACTGGCACGTCTGCCATTAGATAGGAGCTTCGTGCTCAACTTAGTTTATTAATCTTATTATATTGTTTGACATCTTTAATATAAGTAACAAGTTCACTTCCAAGTAAATAACCCGATAGTCTTCTTCTTATCCTAGTATACTAACCAGCGAACACCTAGCCAAGTTTAGTTAGCTAGTTTAAGTATTCGTTATACTTTGAGCACCTACTTTAAGTCGAAACTATTACGATAGCTCCTACTACCCCGCCAGTAGCAGGACCGGCCACTAGCCCTAAGGCTAGCCGAGTTAACCTCCCCGGATCTAACGGAGGGACTGCTACGATAAACATCAACACTCCTTAGTCGAAGGACGTTAGCAACGACGACGACAACGATAACAATAGTATGCCAGATACACCTAACCTATACAAGGTCGAGGCACTTGAAAACATCAAAGTCAAGATGCCCGACACGTATAACAGAAAGCAAACGGAACTTAACTTGTTCCTTCTTTAGATAGACATCTACTTTAACTTCAACAAAGAGAAGTTCAAGGACGACTATAGCTTCCGCTTGATCTTCGCTATCTCCTACCTTAGGGGACCGGCGCTAGAATAGGCCTAGCCTTACCTCGAGGACTTCTTCGACAACAATAGAGGAGACATAACTGTGACTAAGGCCATGTTTAGGTCTTAGAGAGGATTCAAACAGGCGATTCGACGAGTCTTCGGAGACTTCGACGCTATCCGTACTACGGTACGCAACCTCTTAGGTTTACGACAAACCGGATTAGCTATTAACTACGCTAACGAGTTCTAATAATATAGGAACAAATCAGGGTGGGACGCCCCTGCGCTTATAGAATTATTCTAAAGAGGACTTAAGACGTATCTCCGCGAAGAGATGGCAAGACAAAATATAACCTTCTTAAATATTATAACTATAATTAAGACTATTATCTAGTTAGATAACCGTCTCTAGGAATTTAGAAAGTCATCCTTAAAGTAGGAGAACTAGTCTAAGGGACATAAGCGATAGAATCGTTCTAATTACGAGAAAGGCTATAAAGTAAACGCCGCCGAAAAGAAATCCTTCCCGCGAGAAGGAGGCCTTTCTTAGGAAGAACGTAGCCGAAGGCGCGAGCAGAACTTATATTACTCTTATAGCAAATCCGGCCACCGAGCAAACAAGTGCCGCGCGAAGGATACGAAGAAGCCCTAGAAAGGAACGAAGTAAATTAATACTATAGCTAGAATGGAAATAGCTATACTTAAGAAAAGAATATTAACTAGCGATAAGCTCGAAGAAATAGGAATCTATACCTAGCTCGAGGACAACCCGACACTCGACGAGTACTACGCTACGAGATCCGACGACGAATACTCCTTGCCCCTCTAGTTATAGGAGGGTGAGTAGTACGAGACCGACGAATCGGGATTATTAGAGTTATTACACAGTACCTTAGGGGACGAGTATAATCTAATAAAACAGAACCCTGAGGCCGGAGAAATTTGGGCGTTTATCAGAACCTTTGAACAAGGCGATAGATAGGTCTACATAGAAGGGCAGAAGCGAGACTTCTGGAGCCTATACACTACCTACGGGGACAAGCCGACTACATTAATAGTATACGAGGTAGTTATTAGCAATATTCGCTAGGTAACCTTCAGGAATACCTAGACTAAAGACGAAACCGTCGAAGCGACGGATCTAGATTACGACAATTACCTAGTAGCGTCTTTTATTATAAAGAAAGACTTTACGTAGGACCGACAACCTGAAGTCGGCGAACGGTGGTTCGTAAGCAAAGTGTACGAAACTACGGCAGAATGGGCATACTGTCTAATTCTAAGCGAACAACAGGCAATAGAATTGCCTAAAGGAGGACTTAGAGAATTCGAATAGGACTTAGTCTATATAGTAACATCCTGAACCGAGCAAGAAATTACTATGACCTCGGAAACAACGAGCTTCAAGATACGCCTCCTAGAAGACTAGGACAAATATACTATTCCCGACACGGATAGTACGTCCTTATCCGAAGAACTCCTAGAACCACTACCACGGGTTAGAGAGACATAGATAATGTACGGAGTAAAAGCACGAACAAGCAAGTAGACTTGGTTAGGAGGGCCAGGGTCTACTAGTAAAACGAACCCAGATTTTACAAGAGGACTCCCTAAGATAACTCTGGAGAAGTATAGAACGTACAGGGTAGTACGAGTAGACAAGGCAGGAGTCTTGTTTGTACTAACAAAGGGCCGGGACAGGGATCTATTTCTAGTTCGCTATACTAGCTAGGATAAAGAAATCTACGCTATATCCGGAGACTAATAGTTAGTAGTAACTACGGTTATAGAAGGAAAGGAACTCCGAGTAATAATAGACTTGGGAGCTACAGGAAACTTCCTTTCCCTAAACACGGCTAAAAGGCTGAACGTCCCTATTAGAAAGATAGTACCTTACTAGTTGACAGTAGTAGACAGGACAGAAATAGGATACTAGAACGGAATAATTAACTAGAGCACTATTCTAACAAAAACTATTATTAACGGACACTATTTAGACATATAGTTCGATATTATTGAAATAGGAAGCAAGGAAGCGATTCTAGGTATACCTTAGATTAGAGAGCATAATCTAGATATCGACTAGAAGGAAGGAAAGATTACCTTCAGTTGTTATAGTTACGTAGGTTTATAAGAATAACTACAAGGCCGGAACGAAGTTTGCGCTACTTCTTCTAGAGAGCCCGGACACCTAGGAAAGGGTCCTCTACAGGTTGGCAGAGGAGCCGATTTAGAGTTACTTATATAGTATAGAGAATTTAAGGATCTGTTCGAGAACCCGGAGGATATACGTGCCCTTCCCGAACATCGCCTATAGGATCACGAGATCAAATTAAAAGAGGGTCATAACCTCAGGAAAGGAAGGAATTAAGAAAGGACATATTCGAAAGTCGGAGTCACTAACCGCTTCGAACATATTAATCGCTAAGAAAAAGGACGATCTAAAGGGTAGAGCTTATATTAACTACCGAGAAGTTAACAACGCTATAGTTAAGGACGCTTATCCGTTACCGACTGGCCAATACTTACGGGACAAGTTAGGCCGAGCTAAGATATTTACTAAGCTCGACTAACAAAACGCTTTCGGCTTAATTAGGATTAAACCAGGAGATGAATAGAAGACGGCATTCGTCTTACCATTAGGGCTCTACGAGTACAATGTGATGCTATTCGGACTTACGAACGCACCAGCTACTTGTCAGAGATAAAACAACAGTATTCTAGAGGACCTTCTAGGAGTAACTATTATCTATTACCTAGACGACATCCTAGTATACTTAGAACAAAAGGAAGACCATCGGGGACACGTTAGAGAAGTCTTACGGAGACTCGCCAACGTAGACTCCCGCCTTAAGCTATCGAAGTACAAGTTCGGAGTAACTTGTACTATCTTCCTTAGATATATAATTAGCCCCGGTCAAATAGAAGTTAACCTAGACAAAATTAAGACAATCGTAGAATAGAAGTCACCTAAGAACGTTAAGGACGTCTAATTATTCTAGGGATTTGCTAACTTTTGTCGACAGTTTATAGTAGACTACGCTAGATTGTCTAAACCCCTAACGGACTTAACTAGGAAAGATAAGGTATTCTCCTAGGACAAGGCAACGGAAGAGGCCTTTTAGGAGATTAAGAAGCGATTCGCTAAGGAACTAATCCTTAGGAATCACGACGTCGACAAACTAAGCACTATTGAGACAGATGCTTCGGACACCGCTATTAGAGCTATATACTTATAGCCCAACGAAACCGGGAAGCTAATACCTATCGCATACTTCTCGAAAACATTAGATTTAGCTTAGTAGAACTATAGTATCTTTGAGAAGGAACTTCTCGCTATAGTCCTAGCTTTAGAGTATTAGAAGATTTACCTCTAGGGTACAAAGTACTAGGTAACTATCCTTACTAACTATAAGAATCTAAAGACATTTACAACAACCAAGGAGCTTAGTAATAGGAGACTCGCTAGGTAGTTACAAATCCTTACGGGATTTAACATTGTGATTCGTTATATTAGCGGGATTTCGAACGTACGAGTAGATACGCTTAGCCGGAAACCAGGCTACGAAGGAGACAAGGAGTATAAAAAGATTGCGATCTTAAAGACCCTTGAGAACGGAGACCTTGCCCCAACGATTCATAAAATCGCTACTATAACTAGGGAGAGCCCTTAGGATAACAAAATCAGAGTAGTATAGTTACGAGACAAGATCGAAAAGACAAAGAATGTGACGAGCATGGATGGAATAGCTTTAACCAACTGCGCCAGCGGGCCAAAAAGGCACAAGAATTGATCGACGATCAATTCGCTATTCTACTACATTAGGAATGCACCCGGCACCACCCCGTGACTCCCAGCCACGTGACGATCCGTCACAAAGAACAGCAAGACCTAGGTCCCGGACTTATATACAAGGGAATTCATTACGGAGTACTATACGGCACCGGCCCATGGACATTAAGGAGTTCGCCGAACTCTCCAACGAATTAGACGGAACTACTACATTAAGAAGGTAGCAGCCGTAGTCAAGGACGTGATAGCGGAGTGTAATACCTGTATTAGGAGCAAGGCTTCCCGCCATACACCTTACGGACAGATGGGTACTACTCCGATACCACTAACCCCTTGGAAATCGATCTCTTAGGATTTTATCGTAAAATTACCGAAATCTAAGGATCCGATAACAAGTGTCGAGTACGACTTGATCCTAGTTATTATAGAAAGGCTGACGAAATACATAATCTTGGTACTATATAAGGAGTTAAGTATAGCCGAGGAAGTAGTATTTGTATGTAACGAATACTCAAACTGGCTAACTAAACTTGGCTGGGTGTTCGCTGGTTGGTATGCTAGGATAAGAAGAAGACTATCGGGTTGTTCACTTGGAAGTGAACTCGTTACTTGTATCAAAGATGTCA
>UNPT01000498.1:0-33609 GCA_900536445.1 Hymenoscyphus occultus
TCACCCGGTGAAATGATTTTCATCAAGACATTTTCCTTAGCAGCAAATCCGACCATTGCAACGCAATTCGCCACAGCGATGTGGTAACCCTGTTCCATGAACTTTCTTGTAACCCTACCAATTTGTGGATTAAGTAAACCTAGAAACTCATCCACTGCGGGGTCAAATTTAGGTAGGTCCTTATTCGTGAAGAGCAGTCCGTGAGCTTTTACGAATGCTGTGTCTAGAGGAGGTAACCGATATTGACCTTGTCCGTTGTCTGAATTAAGTACGGGTTCAAAGATGGTCAAAATCGACTCGCGTGCTGATGTGAAGGGGATGGCAACGCATAATGACTTGCTGTAGAAGAACAGCTGTTGCAAAGCATTCGGTCGTGCGAGAATAGCCAAATGATGGTGCAACCTCCCTGTTGTAGGCGAATTATCAGAGGCGATGCTATACCAGTGTCTAGCCACTCCATTCCATACTTCTCGGTCTCTGATATCGTCATCCTCAATCGCCATTCGATATCTACCTAAATCCCCAAGACACTCGACCCATGTGTCTTTGAAAGCCGACACTGTTTCGTAAAGAACAGCCATCATACTATAGGCTAGATAAATGAATGCGAGCATATGGTCTAAGGACGCTGGAAGACGATGTCTTAGCAACTCTAAGAAAGAATGGATCCCATGTCGCCACATTCGTGCTGGCATAGCGTATTTAGAAGCCAAACGCCTTAAAGCTGAGCCAGCACTAGGATGCTGGCTTGCTAAGAAAAATTCATGGTGTTCGTCAAGCAAGGTCCTATGTAATGCGATCAGGGCCTGCCACTGTTCGTTGTTCAACTTGGGAGGGTTGCCCGTATCTGCCTGAGCGAGCGTGGCTTGTTTGTTATCGACCTCAATACACTTGGCCTCAACCATGGTAAGCCCGGCATATATTGCCTTTAATTCTGCAACCAACAGCTTTTGCGATAGGGGTCTGGTCTCTGGTTGTAGCATTATATCCAAGTACTCTTCTCGCGTAGGGCCTTGTAAGCCACCTTGCGTCGACCTTCCGAATATTGCAGGTGCTGGTGTATTCTGGGTGATATTAGGCCCTCTGAGATTTGAGGCTTGTGATGCGGGAAACGATCTTCGGGCTTTGTTGGGGAGGGCTCTTGATCGCTGAGCTTGAACTGACGCTATATTTGAAGGGCCAAAATTGGATCTCGCCAGAGGTGCATCTTGTGGAGTCCAAAGAGTCTTTTTCTCCATGGGGGGTCGCTGCGAATCGAACATGTTTGGTTTTCGAGAGTCGTGTTCTATGCCAGGCGCCGAGGACGGTCGTTGACTTTTTATATCCACCGGCGATGGCGAGGGAGATGAGCCACGTAGTGAGCCCGCCGCACTTATTCCCTCGCCGGCGGCATGTCTTTTTCTAGGCTGCTGGCTATTCTCGTCCGAGGCATCCCTCAACGTCACATCTTCACTTGCGCCGGGGCTCTGAATGTTCAACTCCCCCAAGTCGGCAAGGCTGCCACCTCCCCCCGCGGCTGGCGAGCTCAAGGGTCTTTTGGATTGTGGGGGTGGGGGCGGCTCTTCAATCGATCGAATTTCTTTCCCGTCCATATCCAGTTCCTGTGCTCTGGACTGTACGCTCAGTGCTGGTAGTTTTTGTTAGTCACGCAAATCGTGAAATAGGGGCAAATAGCAATTTGGGATTGTTTTAGCAGAAGCTTACTAGATACTAACGGCAATGAGGCTGATGTTTTGCCAAGTGATTGGAGTTATGGTAGTGGAGTAGTCGTAACAGATAGTACTCCAAGTACAGGTAACCAGGAAATTCCTTCTTTTAAGTACCCAATGGTTCGCTTTTTTACGAACCAGATGCCTAAAACAAAAGGAATAGGGCAACAGATATTCTAGTTCACCGACATGTGCACTTCTTAGTGGTCCAAGTAGAGTGGTGATATTCGTGTTTGCAAGGAAGCTAGACTTGGAAATGCACATTACATGGATGTCAAGGATACGTGTCAGAGTCACGAACACAATTAATTGGTTGAGATGTAAACATATCCAGATGAACAAAGGAGCTAGGGGGTTTGCCTAACTCTTACACCGAATAACAGCTGATTGTGGAACAACCTGTGAATGAAAACAGACACAACCTTGTCCACAGAATGTTTGGTAGTCATCCACTCAAAAAGGAATGCACAGGGGGCAGGCAAGTATGTTCCTTTAGACACTTGAGTCACAGAAATTGACCGACCATTCCGCCACCAACTGTACCTGTTCTGCCTAGTCTTTGTAAATTCAAAGCGATTAACTCTTAATAGTTCCTAACACGATCGGCCATGTCTCAAACAAAACTGCCATTTGCTATTGGATAAACGAAACTCCAGTGATTAAAAATAAAAAAGCTACCTCTCAACTATCCCCATCGTTCTTCCTGCTGCCTTGTCAAGATCTTGGATTTTTAGTCATGAGGCCTTGCCGCTTACTCCCTGGAGTAGGTAATTATCATGCAAGTGACTGCTATAACTAATTTGGCCAATCGGTCCTGTCCCTCCACTTATCTGTATCCTTGGACTTACGTTGTTTTGTGGCCTGTCAGCCTCCACTCCTTTGCTCATTGCCTAGAGACTAGTCAGTACAATAAAATTACTAAAGAGGACTACGAGGGAGCTCCAATGCCTTTGGGAAGCAATAATAGAGATGATTGGGCGAAAGCTTTGAAGTTTCCCTGTTGGTTTACATCAAGTGCGGAGAGTACTAAGAAAACAACAAGTTTGACCAAATTCACTTCTTCTTGGCCTACAGGTGTGCCTAGAACGAGATTGCTCTATACCAAATTAACTTTTGATTACAGCGTTACAATATGCGGCAAGTTTTAGTATGATGGGGGCATCCAATCAGGTGCCTGAGAGAACTTTTGATGCTTGCTAGCCTTCTTGCAGCGGAAGCAGTTGCACCGTTGCTTCAGCCCCCCTCCCCTCCCCTGATTGTGTCGATCGCCTCCTGGTGCATCCAGGCTCCAGACGAGGTCGTACAATACTTCTTGGTAGGCTACTGTAATACTGCCTGGCTAGAATGCTGGCTTGAGGTCGCTCTTCCCTAGGATGAGGCTTCAAAGCAATCAAGAGGCCCGATTTTAGTTTACCGCGAAATGAGTATAAAGTACGCCTCTTTCGTTGAAGTGGAAGGCAGGTTTCTAGAGTACTTGGAATGTTTGATTCTAGAACTAGCCCAACCCCATGCTGAGTCGTCGTCTCCCACGAAGGAGAATCACTCAGCCTGAGTGATTGAGAGCACGGAGACAGGCCTGCAGACGCAGTCACTAAATTCTTTCTGTGCGTACCTGACGCGAATCTCCTTGTGCGCTACTGCGACCTCTGTCACCTATTTCTACAATTTTCATTCAGAGCCAGCCTAGCCTCTGGACATCTTCAAAACGACTTTATCATGAGTGCGTAATAAAGACTGGGAACCGCGACTAGTCAAAAACAGTGCCTGTATCTCTAACCAAGACGAGGACATGCAACGGAATGCTATGAACGCCTACTCGTAGCTTTAGCCTTACAATTGGAACCTAGCACTCACCGAGAGGTACCTCTACTCTGTTCTAATAAAGTTTATCATCCCGCTCTCGCGCCTTTACCAGAACTAAGAGAGTGCGGTGTAAGGGTGTAAGGCGCGAGATTATTGGTAGAACTTAGTTGACTTTGCTGCCAGCCTCAACACATCTCCCCCTGAAAGATTAGTCAATTAAATCTTCCGCCTTCCGGTTAATTACCTGCATCAAACTTGACACGGAAAGGATCCCAGTCTTTAAGGTCATGCAACCCACGCATCGAGCAGAAAACTCATCAAGGAATCGAAGATCTGTCAACTTACCCCGAATCAGCACAGCGACCTAGAGCGGAGATGATTACAAGATCTTGTTGCAACGTCACGCAGGCAGGAATGAACCCATAAACCTTCCAGCCATTGGGCTGAACCTCCACTGCTTTTGAGTCCGAAGCTCATCTGCCATCTCCCACTACAGCTATCCTAAGCGGCGATGACCGAATAAGATAATTATGCAAGTAGCCTTAGCCATTCCCCCAATAATGTTCTGATTTCTAGCTAGCCAGCCTCGGAACGATGGCCCAACCTACCAACAAACATCTGGCACGTAAAGAAACGAAAAGGAAAAGAGACAACGAGAAACACCGAAACAAAGGCAGAAGAGAAGAAGGAATATGCTTTGAAGGAAACATCGCTACGATATAAAAAACACTGTCTCGTTCGCTTGAAAAGAAATGGAGTGAAGAATCGATGCCTCGGTATCGTGCAGTAGATTCTCTGGGCCACGTCGGAATCCTGGCCCTACGACCATCGACCGATTTCACGTCCCTCGACCTCGATGCTCTCACAGCAGAGCCTACAATCTAGCAAGGATCGAATTCACATATCCCGGGAAAGAAGAAGGGGATACATGCACTCGAGGCTTGCCTCGCCTCCCTTCCGACTCGAGACTTCCAACTGCAGACACAAAAGAAAAGATTGTGGGGCAACCTACGCATACTCTACACAAGCCTTTGGACTTTTGAAGAGGGGTGGAAGGGAAAAGTATAATCTAATCCTAGTTAGGCATTATATTTATTCACTAAATAGTAACCGATGCATGATTCCGTGAGTTTGCTTTGGAATATTGCCCCCCCAAAGTTGTGGTCGAGTATGCAGATAGTTGCTATCCACTAGTGTCAGCCACTGACCAGCATAAGCAGTGTCTTTCCCTTCGGCACACCCTCGTTTCTCGCCCTAATCTAATTACGACGCTGAAGTCTACGGCTCCTTCGACACCTCCTTTTTCTCTCCTGCCACTGTTGTCTCCCATGGACTTGCCTCGCCTGTGCCGCTTCCTTCAGCACTCTTGAAAACCCCCTTCCATAATCGAAAAGTAGCTCTTCGCCGTATCGAATTTCGCGCAAAGCAACGATCTTAACACGAGGGCTGTTGTCTACCAAATGAATCCAGGATTGGCAATTCTTCCCATCCTTGACCTTTGAGCGATGGTTCATGAATTTCGTATCGTTCCCCGACCTTCCATCAAGGACCTGCTCCTTATTAAGGTCAAAGAGATATGACCTGCCATGTTTATCATTCTCTCTTTCTTCGGCTTCTAGTATAGTTATAATCTAAATCTATTAGTAGGCACAGATGCTTAAAGGACAATTCTACCCACCTCTCCACGATATTCTCCTATCTATTCACCTTTCTTAATAGGCTCACCAGCATACAGTCCCCGGCCAGCAAACTCGATTCCACTCTCTGCTTTATATACCTTCTTCGATAATCCTTGCTGCAAAGACATGTTCGAACAGCTCTCCTCCTCCCGTTTACACATCGCAATACATTCCCGATTCAGTTGTAGGCAGACGCAACTTCCGTAGGATTTGCATCCCTTAGGGTTGTAATTGGCTCCTCAGTTGTGGCAGGAGCAACCGGTGAAATAAATAGGGCAATCGGATGAGCATTTGCAGGAACTTCCGCAGTAAGAGTTGTTGATAAACCAAGGACAACGCCGGCCGCAGGGACCTCGGTGATCGCACTTGGAAATTTAAGTATTGACTTGAGTTTATATCAATATTAAGATCCTAGCTAAACTGGTTTCCCTTGTTCTGAGAGAAGATGGACGCTGGTGTGTTTATCCCAGCCTTTGAAAAGAGACTTTTGCGTATTGTCATACCAGTGATATCTGTTTTGTGTCCCCATTGTTTGTAAATCACTTTTAATTACTAGAAGTTCATAGACTCTCTTGTGGCGCCGGCGAATATAACTAGGAAAATATATCCTTGCTACTTGCCGCTAGTGAACAAACGTATATTCTAGGTTTGGCTCGGAAGATTTCAATAAAACGAGCCTAACCTGTGATCTATGTTCTCGGTTCTAGGAAACCGTTTTTCAAATTATTCATATAAAATAATAATTTTTAATTTAGTTCTCAAAGTCAGTTCTCAAAGCAGGACATTGATAACGTAAGCTCAAAGGTGCTGGGCCTAGAAAAAGGGGATTGGATCACATAACTGCCTGAATTTCTCCACACGGGCAATCATATCGATTAATATGTTTTATTTCATTTCTATCCTATCTTGAATGAAATATACCGAAAGACAATTGAAATAGCGTTTATTGTGTTTCCGGGGCTGTAGCACGTGGCAGATAATGTAGTCTTTTAGAATGTTTACCGGATAAGGTTCCACGTGATATTACATATCAAATATAGAGAGGCGCTTTTGGATATGATAGAAAGGGGCTTTCAGGTAAAACATCTCATGAATCGGAAACGACCAAAGGGAGAGTGCAGAAGATAAGGCCGGCCAAACCTCAGCTGCAGGCTAGTGAGCGGCTTTGATCGAAGACTCGCCTAATTTGGAAACTCATGACGGAGGGCATGTTCGTATAGAGCTCTCTAAGAAATACAATATACTAGTTTGTTAAGCAATGTCAAAAATTCTGTTCAATCAGAGGCACTCCACCAAAAAAAGTCGAAGTAGGGAGAGCAGCTGCACCTTTCCCTGTTTGTTGTAGCTACCCTTTCCCCGTGCCACTATACACCCGAAACTGACTGAAATTCTTAAACTTCAATACCCTAATACACTCCGTCTACCTCAACCTGAAGATCGTACTACTTGTATCATAACCTCTAGTAAGAATAATGCATCGGATGTGAACGATTATTGCTTGTACTCTGGTAAAGTCTGTAACTCATATCTAAATCAGCATTAGCTAGGGTCGTCTACCCGGTGGCTGGAACTCAAGCAGCTACTTACCCCCGAAACTATTGTTCTTAGCCGATTGGCTTTCCCCTGAAGCAGATGCCTCATTTCCCACCGACAGAGCTTCCAATTCTCGTCTCACTCGGACCATTGGACCTGTCTCTGATCAAATCTTGGCCAACAGAATAAACCTTTCACACCTACGTCGATATTTCAGAGAGTGTAGTGCGCCTTTAACATGCTAAGCACCCATGCCAGGTATATGAATCCAGGCAGATACATCTTCACCTACTGCCTCTTGCATCCAGTCGTTATCACGAGTATACTGAGGGAACTCAGTAACGAATAAATGCTTAATTCGCTCTTCTTGATCTCGCTTCTGAGTAGAACTTAGTACGATAAAGTCTTAGATCGACAACCCGTCCTTTTCGAATTGCTCCGAGACAAATTGCGACCGTGCTAGAAGAAAGTTGCTCCACCGCAGATCGCCTTGGTGCCAACGAGTGCTACCTAAAGCAGTGTTCATTGCATGCTGCACAGTAGACTTGTTCGCTTTTGACGAGATCCAGGTAGCCATAGAAATTGATGTAGCGGATGAAATTCGCTGTATCGCATCGCTTAGGTGATACCCTCGTAAGCGCCGTTTTGCTCCGGAAGGATGCCCTCCCGTGCTTGATGTACGATGATGTGGGTACAACATACTGGGTAGTGTCTCTGAACGAGTGGAGGAACTTGCTTGTAGATGATTGCAAGCCACGATGGCTGTCACCCTCCTTACTGACTCTGCGTAGCTTGCTCGAAACAATTTCATCCGGGAGAAGCTTTAACAAGGTGGCTTGTCAATCGCTCAGTTTAAAGCCTTACCTCTTAGGACCTAGACGCTCTCGTACTGCGCGACTTGAATTTGCATTCTCTACAGAATTTTTTACATACACCCGTGATAATGACTGGATGCAAGAAGCGACGGGAGTGCTGGCTTGACCTTCCGGGAATGCGTGAGTGGCACATCCGGGCTGCACTACGTGCACTCGAAGCCCCGCTCCCGAGAACTCTGAGGGTATAGCACTTCTTCCGGTCTAGCTTGGAAACAAATATATCTAATAAATTGCTAGGGTCGCATGCTTCTACTGGAACTTGTCAAGGGTTAGGGACTCGTGAATGCGTATGGGGGAATCTTTGGCGAAACTCGTGGCAACAACTACCTGCTAGTGGTTAACCACAACGGGTCAATGACTTGATCGAGAAGGAGTACCAAATCTGAGTACTTGCTGCTTATTTTAAAGTCGATTCGTTAGCAAAACGGATGCAGGAAAGGACACAAGATAGTGTGTACCCCGGGATCGACTCCAATATCGGACATATACATTCTCCTACTATTTCGGATAAAATAAAACGTTACAACGAAGAGAAGCATAAATCTGATAATGTCTCTTAAGGGATGGTAGGTTGATGTGACTTGGTTATTAGGCTATATGCTACTTCTCTTTGCTTCTGGGATGAAGTTATAAAAGGCCTCCTTCGTGTAGAATTCAATTGTTCCCAAAGTACCAATCTTCGTTCTATAATCATCCAAATACACGACCAAGCACTATGTTTCCTACACAATGGCAACTACGTGAGCCTCCTCCGGGACCTCGTAGTTCATCTCCATCACCACGGGCACCCCGAGGACCTCCACCACCCCCTCCACCAACCCCTTCATCAACTCCTCCACCAAGTTTACCACAAAGACCGTTGTTTGCTATATAGGCAAGTTAGGAATCCCTAGAGCCAGTTAACGGACTCTCACAATTGGTTCTTATAGACAAGGCCCATCAAAGTTTAAAAACACATACATCGTTTCTGCTTTTAATTAAGCTATGATGTGCGACCACCATCACGTTGCGCACTGTTGACGTTCTCTGTTCCTGTATGGTGGACATATACATGGCCTTTCCAAAGTGGCTTTAGCAATTTGTACTCTAAAGCGCTGCTACAAGGGACTAATGGTGGATTTGGATGTAAACTGAATGGTTGTAGGAGGATCTAGGTTTACCAATATACGGCTTTATCGCAAACAAACATAAAAAGCTCCAACTTCCAAACCACATTTAAATACTAATCAAACACGCCTGAAATGAATTCTGCACAGCTCTAACCCCAAAGATTCTTGATCCTAGCATAGACATCTTTGCAGAAAAAGTCGCGGCCTGTGCACACTCTTGAAAAAGAGCCATACTCAAGTACACTTTTTGTAGCTTAACATAAAAGTACCGTAAAAATCAAAACAAATATGAATACAAGTACCTAGAATCAATTGATTAACATTCAGTAGGTACGATTTTTGAAAGGGTTTAAGTTTAGCGTTGCTGTGAAATATTGCCTCCCTCAAGTCTAGGTTGGGATTTTTCGTTTACTGTCAGGTCCCGCCACTTTTTCTGTCCACCGTGAGGCTGCGAGTTATCTCAGCCGCTGGTTTTGGAACTCCCCCAACCAACCACAAAACCGAGCTCTGGTGGGTTGGTGGCGCTGGGGTGTGGTGGCGAGCAGGGGGGCGAGGGGGCCGGCTGGGTGATTGGGGATAAGAATACGTCTCTGTACAGTAAGCGTACTATACGTCATGTGGTGTACAAGCAGAGCATGACCCCAGATTTCAGCCTTGTACCTGTGTGTAAGTGAGGGATTTGCAACCATATATAGAATAACCTGTATGTTCCTCAAATGGTCTGAGCACTTCCTTCGTTATCTTATAGCTGCTATACCGACATTACACCTATTTATACTATATACCACTGCTCCTAGCTTACCTTCTATCCTATACTAACATTCAATTATCCTTATTCAGAGATAAGGATAGAAAGATTTGCCTGTAGGTATATATACACCTTTTACAAATTAGTATATTGACATTTAGCCAGCAACTAAACGACTATCTTTAACAGGAGAGCTAGTGCCTCTAATACAAAACCCATAGCCGACTCTAAGATAAATACCTTTAACTCTAACAGTACTACTAACACTGGCGAGATATCAGAGAAACACACCTAGATGTCTGAGTATCAAAAACTGCTATAGGTAGCGTCGGATAAGTGCCGAAAAGAGCAACAGAACGCGAAGGATCAGTACCAAAGCTAGGTAAAAAAACCAAGCCAGGCACAGAAAGCGAGGGATGAGTATCAAAGCCAGCTACAGAAAGCGGAGGATGAGTACCAAAGCCAGCTGCAGAAAGTAGAGGATTATTACTAATGTGACAGTTCAGATTGTCACGTGCTATCACGTGGTGTCGCTTATGGACCTACACCTTGTATTTATGTAAGTGTTCGTCACATATAGGGCCCCCTGGGGCTAACCCGGTTAGCCCCAATCGCGCTGTAAATGAGGCCTGGATAAGTGTATTGTATTATGCCCCTGCACGCTCTCAAACGCTCGCTCCTGAGGCTATTCGCAAAGCCTTCGACGAATCAGGAGCGAGTATTTGTGTGCCGCTCCGTAAGGAGCAATGGTGATATATTTACAAAGATAATCCATATCGCGCTACCTGCCGGATGCGGTAGGAAGTAAATAAATCACAACGAACCTCGGTAAATAAGCCTTGTGTCCTCCTATCAGCGTCCAGAGCTTCTGGCTCCCGCTCTGCCAGATTCCAAGACTTCTCCATGTCCCTTTCGGTCTCCCGCTCGGGTTAATTGCAGGGTGGGAGGGATGGAAATCGTAAAAACCGTCGTTTTTGGAATGGGTGGTGCTATAGCTAAGGTAAAGACTTTCCCTTGCTCGAGTGTCAGGGGAAAGCTGATGCTTACGTAAGCTTCTACCACGCCATAAAAACAACTCATTTAGACTCGAGCTCTCTCGAGCTCTCCTCTTCTCCTCAGCTTAGAATTTTCAATAAGACAGTTCTACGATTCCATAACCTACACCTTGGACGCCCTCGGGCAACATATCGTACGTGTCGTCACAGGTACACGGCCGACTTTGCGAAGTTTTGAGCCACAAGCCAGCCACAATCCAGCCACAGCCATGGCCGATTTTATACCCACAGCCGCTTTGAGCCACAGCACGGATGGCCCACTTTCTTTTTGGCTGACCATTTCCAGATGACACAACAGCACCTCTTCAAGCAGTCATTGTTTGATTCTGGTTCAGATTTTGAATTTTTAAAACTTTAATACAGAACAATATTCCTCTATACCTGATACCTTAATTTCAACTATTGCTTCTTCTCGCTTGTGGCTACGAGTTCTTTTCCGTATGATTTTAGGCGGAGCTCCCTTACGCTTTGTCGCCGTCCTCTGACTGTAATTATCTCTGTATCTTTCACGTCGCGTGTTTGTTGTGCCTCAACAATGTCGTCGTAACTCATTACTTTTACAGTGCCCACAACAGTCGCTTTCATCGACGTACAGCTTGTTTTCTCGTTATTCTGCTCAAAGAGCAACAAATTCTCGTCAAGAAGAATTGCTTGCTCAGTAAAAGCATTCTCGGCGGCATCTGCTATCTTTTAGATGCTTAGTTTAGTGTAAGTATCGAGTACTTCCCGACTTCTGAGGCTTATCTTAACGGTTTTGCGCAGAGAAGCTAAATTTTCAAAGGTTTTTGGAGTCTCCGGACGCTCGAGATAATGGAGGGTGGCATCGCTTTTACTATCGACGACCGTTACCTCCTCTGGCTTCTGGATCTCTTTTAGCACTCGCTCTGGATTGAATGGGCGAAAGAGGAAAATGCCTCAAAACTAGAAGCTCTGGTTCAGACATATTATACAGCTTGCTGTAGGGTGGCGTCCTGCCGGGCTTGAGTTCAATATGAAGATCGCAATCCCTATGCGGTGGCAGGATATCAGCTAGCGTCTCTGTTAAAAAGTGGTAGGTGTCGGTGATAGTGTTGTGGCAAAAGGGAAGCAGGGTCAACCGTCGATTTCCACATCCTCTATTGATACGCCACGCAAACAGAGCTCCGAGGCTCTCTGTTGTCGAGTTCCTGGGATATTCAAGTTAAGCAGAGGCTCGAGGGACCCCTCCTGCAAAATGAGCTCCATCCTCCTAGGGCTATCAAGGCCGTCGTCTAGACGAATCTGACGAGCTCCTATAACCGATGAGTCGTCTAAATATACCCTAAGTTTCTTTAAATGCTGATCAATCTCGAAGAGAGAGAGAAAGAACACCTTAACTCCATGAGTCTCCGTAAGCTTATAGAAAGCGGCAGCGCCTACTTTCCTCGGCAGTGGTGCTCGCACCTCCTCCCTCACACAAGTAACTTGTACAGTATCCAGGCGCTGTGGAATACAGTGGGCCTTGTAAAATCCAGAACAAAACTCGATAACTCGTCCTGCCTAGTCCACGCTCGGGTGGTGAAGAGCTAGCCATGGCTAACCTAGAATAATATCATAGGATGCTAGCGTAGTAACGTTAAACCGTTGCTAAAGTTCAATATGCTTGCTAATAATTAAATCTAAAGTAATAGTATGTGTACTAGCACCCGTAATAGAAGGCCGTCATTCTGCAATGCGAAGACTTCGTGGTCGAGCGAGTGGTTCTAAAACAAATAAATTTCGTTGCGCGTAGGTAGAATTAATAAAGTGCTGAGCTAAAGCACCAGAATCAAGCATGTAATAAGTAGTAGAAGTAATATGTAGGTTGTCGGTATTCTTAAGATCTTTGTATACTACCTTATAGGGGACTTCTATAATATTCTTCTGCCTTTCCTAGAGCGGAGAGAGCCTTAGTACCTTATTCCTTTTACGTCTCTGGCGGCGACTATCGCCAGAGACTAAGCTTTTCCCTCCTCTTTCTTCGTCTTCGCCCCCTTAGCCTTCTCTAATTTAGGACAGGGTGTCTTTAAATTGTGGTCAGGAGAATCGTAGTAAAAACACAAGCTGTACTTGATCTGATACTCCTTCCGAGCCTTCTTTTCCTCCGCCGTAATAGCACGCTTCTTGTCCTCAATATCCTTCTTAGTCCAAACCACCTTGCCACTAATCTTCAGAGCGTCCAGATCCATAGGATCACCACCAGGCTCAGCCGCAGAAACAGGAGCGGGAGTAGGAGGAGGGATAACAGGTTGTGAGGGACCACCAGCAGGTTTCTTGTTAAGGAAATTCTCACCGAAAACTCGGCGGCAGACATGGTGGGCATCTCGTACAAGGGCAGCTAGATTCGCAAGAGGGAGCTTGTCATTATAGAGAGAGGTCTGCAAAACGCGATCAGCGACTCTAGCATCCAAGGCATTTTGTAATAGGGTGCAGGCTTTATATCCTTGAGATTTCGAGGTAGTGCAAAGGGACAAGAACTTAGCGAGGAACTCGTCAGTTCTAGTATTTCTCTGTTAGAGCTTGCAAAGCTTGTTAATAGCATCACTTCGCGAATAAGGGTTGCCAAAGGTGTTGCTTAAAGTGTTAAAGATATCGTCGACAGATTTCAAGGCTGGGCCGTATTGTCCAAGTTCATCAATATGAGAATCAATATGTTTGCGTGCTTCGCCCTCCAGAGTGCTCAAAACGTAGTTCATACAGTCAGTCTCATTGGTCCACCAATCCCGATTCTGCGAAAGCTTAATTTTCGTGCTAATAAGATGGCTACGAAGTTCGGCGAGAGATCGAAGCTTGCCACCGAATTTCACAGGGTCTGGATATGCTGGCGAACGCGCAACGAGTACTTGTTGTTGTGGTTGGACATTCACTAGAGGTGCGGGTTGAGGTGCTTGAATACCTATAGCTTTCTCGTGTCGAAGCGTATTGTTCTGGTTCTGAAGTGCGATTAACTGGTTCTAAAGTTGTGTGTTTGCGTCCTGGAGTTTTATATTTGCGTCCTTTGCTTCTTCTTTGTCTCGAAGAGCCTCCGCGTATGATTGTCTAGTCGTCTACAAGCCCTCGATAACACCCTTAAATATTTGTTGGAAGGTCTGAGGGTTACGAGACGCTGCTTCGAGGAGTGTTTGCGGGTTGTTCCTGTGGTAGTAAAGTCATCGACAACAAAGTGCTCTTGCGCTGGTTGTTGTGCTTGTGCTGGTTGTGGTTGTTGTTGTTCTTGTGGGTTGTTCCAAGGTGCGAATCCGCCAGGAGGTTGTGGATTTTGGTCCTTCAACTAGCCCTCGAAGTCCTTGCCGTAGGTTTGGTTTGCCATGATGGAATACGACGACTATGTCGAACGTATTAGTTCGTTAAAGGCGGACAATATATCAGGGTGGGATCTTGATCAGATTGTCCGCAAGGAGAGGAGAGAACTCCTCGTGGTGGAACTAACTAAATAAGTACAGAATACCCCTATTCACTCAAGCGAGGGTTTAACACGTGCAAATCCATTCACTGTAAATCTCGAAATCTCACCTTCACAACCTGGCTAGTCGAACAGAGGTTACTGAGAAAGATATTATAAATGAAGACTTCAACTGCGCTGAGATGATTATGAAAGAGGCAAGATTATCCTTTGCACGGGAATATTGGCTCAACACATTCCAGGGTGAATTTGTGCCAGAGGGCGTTCGGAAAGTAGACATATACTTCGACATAGATGCCGGCACTAAAACTTTTGAGGCGAGCCCTATTCTAATATGCGCCCCGAACAAAGATGCCGCTGCATATATGTCCGGAACTGCGATTTAGTATTTTGCGTCCGAGAGTCGTCCCGTCGGCGTTGTGCATTTAGCGCCAGCCCTGCCAAATATTGATATCCGTGCGCTTCGACGTGTGAGAGACAAGCGCCGGTGCTAGCTCTGTCTGGGGTTGTAAATTGGCGAAGAAATCAGAATGACAGCAACGTGGAGACCCGATGGGCGCAAGGCTAAAGAAGCAGACACTGGCCTTCAATCAGCTACATTTGTTCTAAACAACCTCGAACTGCCTAACAAGGCCTTGTTGAATGACTTTCCCGCTCCAGTATAGCAACGTGAGGGCTTTGATTCAAGCATACCCGAAGACACCTTGCCAGGCCGTATCACGAGGCTAAGGATTGCTAGAGCAGCTCAGGTTCAAGCTTTCACACCTGTTCCATACTTTTTGAGTAAGTTCTCACTTTGCTAGCACACAATCAGCCCTCCGAAAATGAATTTAGCACAATTGATTAACATCGATGATAGACGAGCAGTGCGTTGTTGCCGATTATCCTTCGCAGCCTTCTCGTACAAGCAACGTAGACCCCTGTTCTACTTCGCAGACGAACCAAGGGAGCAAAGGTTATGTCAGATTAGCTGAAGTTTAAAGGCGAAAGAGAATTTTCTCTAATCTTAGCGAAGAGTAGGACGATGCTTCCCAGGCGGCGCAGCATACACCCTTCCCTTGGATATATACCCGCGATGTTGTTCAGAACCACCTACAACCTTAACCAGGTGTCCAGTCCACTTAATTGCTATTAAATATTCCTCCGCCCTAGAAACCATTCGGTCAGTATCAAACCCCATACCTGACTTCACCACTACCCCTAGTGCCCCCGACCACGGGTGGTACACCGTTTGTGAGTACAACACATTCACAGCCCTGGCCTGCTAGCTTTTCACACCAGCAAATGCCATTGTGGAGTCCGCTAGAAGCAGGCCAACAGATAGATCCACCGGCGCAAGCTCAGTATTACTTATATAACGATCGTGGGAAGGAATTAGTTGATCAGCGGCAACTGCAGATAGGGCCAAAGTTTGACCGTGGCGATGCTCGCAAATCCTATGCTGAGAACCCTTTTCCAAGTCCCGCTAATCACAATGGACAACAATCTACAGGCAACAATAGTGATGGATGGCCCTTTCCTGGAGCTAGATTCTTTTCCTAACGAGGAGGAAATAACTAAGAAATTCTCATCTGGTCTGTTTCCCGAACTATCATTCTCTCTTATCAAGGAGGTAGTTCACAAATGCTGGGGCAGCAAGTATAACTCAGCAAATGTGTCTTTTCAATGGTTGCCACTGCAGGTATGACTCAACTTCTTTAAATTATGTTCCTTATTCATGTACGTAGTTGTCAAATTTCTTGTGCTCTAACTTATCCTACCTCTGCAAAATCAGCCAGCAAGGATCTAGCTTAGGTCGATATTTGGATTTGGATATTGACAAATTCAGCTTACTTATCCATCAACGATCTTGATTCCCAAAAAATGCTGGTAAAGATACTATATTGTGTCTGTACCTCCCCTACAGCTTTGAACTCCAATTTGCAGGGCCCCTCTTCTCCTCCGACACCGACCTTTTCCTGGCGAACGCATCTGACAAGGGGGGTATCAGCGAGGCCAAGCAGTTACTTGATAGTGGCACATATCACTCTCCACGGGACATTTTCGATGGAACGCCCTTGAGACGAGCTGCTCAGCATGCCACCGAGAGCAAAAGTATTCCTGGCACGCTGCACGTGCCAATTTGGAGAAATGTGACGCATGAGTCACCAACGCCAAGTTCAGGAGGCTGAATGGGGATGTGACGACTGAGCTGTACGTACTGCTTTAGTATCTGCGGAGATAAGTTTGAGTCAGATAGCATATCGTCAGACAGTCGGTCATCACGTGATCGGCTGACTCTATTTCAAGCCTCTAGATATCCACAATCCCTTGAGAAGAGGGGTATAAGGTCGTCGAAGGGGGTGTGCCTTGGTAGGATAAAAGAGGCCAAAATCATCAAAATCATCAAAATCGCGAAAGTGCCCTTTGCGCACAGACGTAGGCTCGTTACTGAACGCTTTCTGGTCCGTGCTTTGCCCCACGCCTGCCCCACGCGACTCCACTTGCGGTTGACCCTGGATGATCGTATTAACTGTTACATTATACCCCACTCGATTGTGTGTTTTTATCTCCTAATTCACCACCTCCAATAGGAACTCCTCCGGAGTGTACTGTCCTACAAAGCTTCGTGGAATGATCGCATTTAAAGTATGGGGGCGATGCAAACTACACCTTCGATTCGGAGAAACAATGGCCAATGGTCTTTCGATGTAAAATCAACGTGCTCATGTTTTACAAGAGCTTCCTAAGGCAACATCCTCCACCACACTGCAGTTTTGCCACGTCAATGCATACTTCGTACAAGTTCATGGCCAAAATAACTCCAATTTCATATCTATGCACGTCGTCGAAATTTCTCGAAATCAACAAGCTCACCGCAAATCATCTCTTGATATTTCAGCAACTCCCTTCCTTCCTAGGAAACATCCACTCTAGAGAGCACAGACATGAAATGGGGGTTATTTGGCCATTGTCGAGGGCAATCTCAGAGGTAGTGAGATTTTGCGCCGACCGTAAATGTGAACTAATATTTTAAATACGTAAGTTAAAAGCGGGGGGCCTACAACTTCTCTACCCCGCTTCTGCTGGCTTATTAGCGTCCAGCGAAGCTGGCGGGGTAGATGAATTGAACGGTCAGGTCGATGTGTGGGAAAGGCAAATTGCTGCTTTTTTCCACTTTCTATCCCTAACGCGTCCGCAGACTATATATGACCCCGTTAGAGAGTGAACATCTAGTCAACCAACTATATAAACCCACCCTCATAAAAGCTCTTTCACAGTTAGCAGGACGATACAGTCTCTGAATTTGTCGCTCTGTCAGACACCAGGTATATACTCAACGCTATATGTTACCTCATCTGATTAAAGTAGAATAAGTTTTAGAAGTCCACGAGCGTAAACCCACAAACCAAACCTCAAACGCTAGCTCGGAAAATACTGCCATGTACACTAGAGACGTTATCCTACGAAGCTATAAGAATTGTACTGCCAGCCCAAAACATGAAATCACGTAGTATATTCTAAGGGACTGCCCTAACAAAGGCACTACGAAGTGTACAGGGTACAAGGATAATACTTTAGGAAAGTCGACTATTAATAGTGGGATTTGTCCAAAGTGCTAAGTTTAATTGGTATGTTTAACTAACATAATCAAGCCTGTAGATTTACTAATGTATGGTTAGCTTTTAGCTACGTGTCTATATGTTTTGCTAAGGGCATGCTCAGTATTACATGTCAATAGTTAGTCTATACGGCGTTCTAACAAGACAGGCAGTGGTCCTTAGATTAGCTAAGCGAGCTAGGGCTTCAGTGAATCAATACTTTCATCTTCTTTCACATCTTACTTCGTACTAGACGTAATAATAGTAGCCAAGAAATGGGATGCCAGTGGTAATGTTTTTCAGTACTGGGTCTAATTAATTCTCTACCACTTTGCATACATTCCGTCTGCTTTAATTACATTTGCGCATCTTTGTGGCATAGTCCGTACCAAATCCTTTATTCTCTCATGCGATATAGACTCCCACGCTTCTTAGACAGCCTCCCGGAACTTTTTACATGAAACATAAACTTTAGGGTAGTGCTGCTGGATATAATCTTTTATATCATCCCAAACACTCTCTATTGGACTTGAATCCGGAGAGTATGGAGGTCACCTTATGACACGGAGTTCAGCAGCTGCTATAACTTCTTTAGTAAACTTAGAAGCATGGCCTGGAGCGTTATCTTGCTAGAGATAGAGGCCTAGACACTGAGTAAGAACCTTATGTACCACAGGGATTATAATTGCACAATGAGAGCCTTGATTTATAGTCTCCCAGTCCTTCTCCCAGAAAAGACCTCCACGCCGGCCATATTTCCCACTCATACAACCCCAAAATATCCATCCGGTCTTCTTCTGGTGTCGGTATTATACACAATCCTTATCATATACTCCGTCCGGTCCAATCTTGAGTGTAATCCGGACGTTTGCAAGGCTTCCTGGCTTTGCCCAAGTCTCGTCACACCAAAGTGTCTTAAACCACTGCTCCTCAGTCTAGCGTTCATGCACTCTTGCCTAAGCTATTCTTTGTTTCCGAGTCTCTTTAGAGATAGAGGTCTTTTGTCGTAATACTCGGCGTACATACCCCTCCTTAAAGCTGTTCGAATCGCCTTTTCACTATAGTCCCAACCAAGAATAGAGGGTATTGTAACCCATAGAGTCTCCCGGTTCTCCTTAGAAGCTGTTACCCAATTAATCAGCTTCTTTCGTTAACCCGAATAGTATGCAGCTACTGTGTTTGAACTAGTCAGCCAAAAAAGGTAGTCTATAAGTCTAAATCAGAATATCATTATATTATCTTATGTGGTTTTTGATACTGCACGCTAAGCGAGCATGTGACATTAAGCCCTCATGACCATATTTGTCACAGCTAACAGGCCACATTTTTTCAATGTTCTAGCCTAAGGCAGGAAGATCATTTCGTAATCCTACTCCTTTAAATCTGTGAATAGGCCTCACTATTTCGTCTGCCTACATCCAGCTACTCGAGTCCTCTCTTACAGAAGCCTTTGCGTGTCGGATAACCTAAGCAGAAAACATCATGGATGAGCATATTACGACGGTTACAGAATATATCGAGCCAGATATCTTACCTCGGCTGGGTGTTCGCTGGTTGGTATGCTAGGATAAGAAGAAGACTATCGGGTTGTTCACTTGGAAGTGAACTCGTTACTTGTATCAAAGATGTCAAACAATATGATAAGATTGATAACTAAGTTGAGCACGAAGCTCCTATCTAATGGCAGATGTGCCAGTCTTATATAGAACCTTCATACTCGCGTGCTAGCCTGCTAGCCTGGTCGCCCCGTCTAGCGACTCTTGGTCACGTGACAATAACCAATTGAAATCCTTGGATCGCTTAGCTATCCCAAGCGATCCCTATTTGCTATAAGAAACCTGGATGTGCCTGTCGAGGGTTGCGCCTCTAATTATAACAAGTATCACGTGAACACGTGATTCGTGACACTCATGCCTGGCTCCCGGACGGGGTTGAAACCATCCTTGCTTGCGGTAGCAACAATTTCATTAGTATTGGCGATAAGACAATCGTCCTCAAATATCCGAATCTATCCCCACCAAGGACAACCTCCGATCTCGAGACCGAAGAGGAAAGAATATATAGGATTATTCGAGAAGAACAGACCAACGGCCTCCTCGTAGAAAGTCAGATGTTCGAGGCACTAGGACAGCATCCTAGAATCATTGGCTTTAAAAGGAAGCATTCTGAAGGCATTCTACTTGAGAAAGTACACAATGGTTCAGTCTTTTCTTACATGAATAACTTAGAAGAGCTCTCTAAAGAGCTTCTCTGAGAAGGGTCCAAAGAGAAGGCGGGGGTCGCGTTTAGCTTTTGCTATAAGTTTAGGGGTCTTTTGCTTAAATATTCGGCAGAATAGAGGGTGGAATTGTGTCTTCTCCCTACTACAGGAGTAGTCTCCGGCTTCGTAAAGGGTGTCGAGGTGTTGGAATCGGGTGTGGTATATAGTAAAGTCTCCGTGGTCCGTCCTAGCTGCTATTAAGCCCCCAAGAACCTCACGTGGGAGCTTAAGGGACCGAGGACCTTTTACTAACTTTTAATACTAAGTTTCTCTATTGTACCCATATATCCTATAAGTGTAAAAGAATTCTTATCTACTCACTTATAAAAATCAATACATTTAATTATATATACTGCAAAGGTATAGGGTAGGAAGCGGCATATTGGTTGAACTAGCTAGGGAAGAGAGAGCGAGTCTCCTACAAGTAAATGTTATGTGATCCATCTCTAGTTACCTAAGTGTAGGCTCTTTCTAACAATATAAAAATAAACCAACTGCCCCTATTTAGCACCCCCCTAGTCACATTGGTAATATAGACACTCATGGGTGGTATCCAACGAGCTCCAGGGCAAAGAAAATACTTCAGACCTGCAAGGAAGGACTTGACCACTGACCATAGGCTCCACTCCATCAGTCCAAAATTCTGGCTCGCCACTAAGGATAAAATCGTATCCAGAGCTATGAAGGACTCGCCCATCAATTTGTCGGAGGTTTACAGGTGGATCGATGTAAGTGGTAGAATGGTGAAATAAGTAGATCAAGTGAGGATGATAAACGAGTGAGAAAATGACTTAAGTTTCTGTATACAGAAGAACGTACAGTATATATAGACGAATCCAAACTTCCTAAATTAGACTAGTACGAACACGAACTTGAATGCGTAACCAAATACGAGCTAATTAATCGAAATATAGTACTGATATATAGCGATTTAATGCCGCAAATACGTGTTCAAAGTAAACACCGAATAAGAACATGCTAATTGTTTGATTAGTATTACGTCTTCCTGTCCGTATTTTTTCGCGATTTGCCGCGATCTTGTTGTCGATAGTCGGAATCGATATATATTATATGTATAATATATAATGCGATTCCGAGAACTCGCCACCTAATCGCCACCACTTAATTTATCAACCACCACTTCGATAAATTGACCCAGCTACGTATCTATCGATCGATAGAACGGCGCTAGCTTAGCTTGGAGTGGTCTTTTCTCTATATATAGGCGTTCCCTCACTGTATGTAGCTGAAAATCCAGTTAGTTTTCACTCGTCTATTGTACTCACTTTGATCTACTGATTTCTTCATTCCACATGTCGACCTCCGAGACTAATAAAGACTAATAAACAAGCATGGTCATTTCCGACGCAGTGAATGGACGCGTCATTTCTAGTGATGTCATTCCCGCCTGGTCCGTTGTCCCAATCTGGTCTACAGCTACTAAAATTGCAACCAAAGGAAGCTGTTGGCTTGGTGTAGATCTCTCAATGTGCTCTGCGACGTCTAATAAAATATCTCTCAAGCTACAATTCCCAGGTGCACACAATTCGACATCGGCATGTGAATATCCTGTGGGACTTCTTGACGGTAAGGTTAGGGTTAGGGTTAAGCCATCTGACTGCGCAGAAGCGATAATTTCCCCTTCAAGATCTCTTGTTTTCTCTCCGTCAATCCATTTCAAGTAATGATATGTAATTCGATTAGGATGTATACATCACATCCATTTTCTCTCCTCAACTAACCCTAGATCAAGAAGTTCGGCATTATGGTATATGAAATGTACGAGTAAGGATGTCGACACAGCTTTTGTATGACATCGTTCATCCTTCTGCAAGTCACCGTTTTAAGTCCATCGATTCGTCCTCCCATACATATCCATCGCTCCAAGCCTACCACCCAAGGAGAAGTCTCCCATCTATTGCCTCAATAATCCATATATGATCGGTTCCAGACACAACTGCATGAAATCAAAGACCCACGTCCACACAGACCGGGCGTACCTGCACATGAAGTGAGACGTTCCCCACCCCTCAACCAACCACATACGGGTGCACTCAGACCGTAAGGCAGATTTTGCCCTCTGCACTTATGAATCTCGCATGTGGGCTAGCCTTATCTCCATAGCTCTTCCTATTTTGGGGACTATAAGAAAATACCTAGGTATGCGAAGAACCACTCCTCAGTACAGCCCCGCCTCCTGAGTGTGTAAGATAAAATACGAGGCTATCGCTTTTGAGTGGAATATATCCTATCCAGTAGTTCTTACCTGCATACCCATTCAAGTACAGAATCCCAAAATTTTGTTGCATCTGGTTAACAACATTCAGAGTAGGATATCCGGAAAACTGACTACGAAGTTAGGTAACTCGAGCATCTTCGCCAAGGTACTGTACATAGCTTACTAGATCGATGGGGATTTTGACTGGTACGGATTCCTCAGGACCCTGTGTATACCTGTACAAAGTTAGTGTGACTACTGTAGAAAGCCGATTGTCGCAAAGATGACTAACTCTTTGTTAGTGACCGATGTAGCCAAAGAGATCGACTTAGTAGGATTCTTTTTTATCAGCATTTATTTTCCTAGCTTTAATGGTCTTAACTCACGTAGAAACTGTGTCCTTCTGGGATAGGCCTAGCCTGGGACAGAGTTGGCGCGCTCATGTTAAATAGTAAGGAAAGGGAGTAGGATGAAGGGATATTGAATTTGAATGTGAGATGATGAAGGAATTGTGCCGGCCCAGGTGCTCTTTATATCTTCCAGGTACCTTGTCTCGACACAGCCGAACTTTGCCGTGTTTGTCAAGGATAAAGTGGGTTGAAGTGGGGAAATATAGGCGCCTTTTCTAAGTTTGGCTTTTCCAGCTCTAAAGTGAAAACCTTATGGAACATATGAGAAACGGTGGTAATTTTGAGTTTGTCTTGTTAGCTTTACTCCTCGCCTGCCGTGTTACGTTCTGGCATCCTTCATCATGGACTCCACCCCACCTCCTGAGTATGGCAACGAAGCCGCATATGGAATCTCCTTGCAAACCGATGAGCTTATCATGGGCGTCGCCCCTTTACTGTATCCCGATTCCTGCTCAGAGATCCAACCCCTTATACAAAAAAAGAAGAAATATCTATCGAAAATAATGCCTCTATCAGCAACAAGACAGGCTATGGCGCGACTCTTCTGTCCTTGCACCGAAGACTGGCCTCCTCATCAATTATTACGAATTTTGGGCCTGACATCACTCCCAGCCGCCATTGTCGGTGATATTATTAAGCCGCCATATTACCTGTCCCAGATTATTTTAGTCTCCTTAGAGGGTAGACAGGTACGGCAGGAGGTAGAGAACGAAATCTTCTACGAAATTATCCAGAGTCTTGACATAAGTCTGAAGGCAGTCTTTGAGATAGTAGTAAGACTCGGTATCGAAACGCCCAAGACTTGGAACCAAAACATCCAGGATGGCGGCCTAGTTCTGTTCCTAACACTTGCGCGGCTTCTTGAGGCATTTGCATCACGTTTTGCACCTACTAGTACTATTTATCTTGCATCGCAGAAGAGGCTGTGCAAGGAACATTGCTCAGGGATTGTGCGTCTCCATTTCAACCAAATTCATGAGCTGAAAGATGATCTGATGTTTGTCGGATTTCTACCGCCGGAGACTCTTCCTAGCGCTTCTGCCGCAATTGAAGAGTGGCTCCCAAGGGTGTTAGGAGCATTACAAGGGTCGGGAGTGAACGGGAATGAAAATCCTCTCTTCTATCATGTTTTACAGAGATTACGTAGCGTTAGAGATAAGTTGCCCGAGTTGCTTCTACCGGCGGAAAAAGATGAATCATGGGGTTTACAGGTGGAAGTGGAATCTGCATAATCCTTGGTCGAGGAATTAGCTGGTGGTAAAGGGAAGCCAGCATATAGAAGCGCTTCATTCCTAGTTTTCTTAACTCGGAGTTGACAAGTAGAGCGGGGATGTATGAACAGAGAGTACTAGAATATATTTCTGAATATGATTGAGGCCTTGTATTTTCCGCTCCAGGCCAAGTGCCTGAAAGTAACACTTTCCCTTAGAACTTGCGCTAGGGGCAGCCGTGGGATGAATGCCTTCAAAGAGGGTTCGCTTAGTCAATTCATCTCACGTGATATGACCCCTCTTTAAGCTCGCTACTATAAGAGTACGAAGGCATTAGTTTGAACTAGCCAGAGAGGATATGCCGAGTAGCGAAATTCGCGAAATTCTCTAGCACTCATGGATCATGGTTAGTTCTGGTGGAACCTGTATAAGGAGTTACTGCGTGTCGCCTCATCAAACACAGCCTAGTAGGTGAACATCGTTTCTAACTTGTGGATATGTACTCCGTGTATGCGGTAGATTAAGTTGGTTCAAGTCTTGGTGGGAATGTCGTTTCTTCTAAGCTCGATTAAGACAGAGCAGAGATTCTTTTAGTGCATTACAGCCCTGATATGCATCAATAGGCGAAGAAGCTTGTAATAAACATAAGAGACCCTCTAAGCCGGCTATAACCTTCCAACACACTAGCGAGGTTAAAGGAACATAAGCAATGGCGCCGCAAATTTTGCGAAGAAGGCATGATTTCTACTTAAAGTTGATATATTTTCCGGAATCGGGGCTAATGAAACTCCAGTGTGATGTGTGATCGAGTCAACTCCACGGCACGGCCAAGCAAGTCTCTTTTCTCCTGGCTGTATAAACTCGCTCATACATTCTCGACTGTTGTAAAAAGACCCCTAACCGTATCTGTATATACCAGATCTGTCGAACAGCCAGAGCCGCATCAGACTTCCGCAAAACGCAAAACCGGGCACGAACCGCTAATCAGGTTGACTCCCAAATACCTCACGCGCGTAGCCCGCTAATTGCGCCAGTGTGTTCTGAAACGATCCTCATTAGGATTCTGTTTGTGTTCCCCAATAACGAGTACATTTAACCAATCGTACTTACCGTCTGGTCGGACAACATGTGGCCAAATCATATGGCATTTTGAACCCCGCTTGCCACCTTGTAAACCTACATACTACGATTTATCGGATAACTTCACAACATCTCAAATTTAAACAATAACAGGACGACGACGACCATAAAACAACAGGATTCTCTCTGAGCTACGGTTGTGACTTAATTGTGTCTTCAAGACACTCCAAGTTTAGACAGCAAGTTCAAGGGCTTGACGATATACGAAAACTCCTTAATAAAGCGACGGTAGAAGCTCGAGAAGCCGAGAAAAGCCTGTAGATCCTTTAAGTTAGATGGCGTCTGCCAGCCAGCGATTGTAGAGACCTTGTCTAGATCTATGCGTACGCCCTTGGTGTTGATTATCATGCCCAGATATTTGACTTCGTGGACCTCGAATTCACACTTCTTAATATCTAAATTAACCCCGCAGACTGTAGAGCGTCAAGAACTTGGCGAACAGGCTTGTGGTGGGACTCTAAGTCATCGGAATAGACTAAAGTGTCGTCTATATAGGCTGTGCAAAACATGTCCAAAAAGGGGCGAAGAACCTCGTTAATCCGAGCCTGAAAAGTAGCGGGAGCGTTGGTGAGACCAAAAGGCACCACAAGGGATTCAAAAAGGACATATCGAGTGTTGAATGCTGTAAGCCACTCGTCTTCTTCTTTCATCCTAATACGATTAAATGCAGCGATAACATCCAGCTTTGTAAAATATCGAGCTTTGCTTAGACGCTGAAGAGTCTCCTAGATCACTGGAATAGGGTATCGGTTCTTAATAGTAATAATCCACGCAAAAGCGAAGGCCGCCACCAGGCTTCTTTGCAAATAACACTGGCGAGGCAGCAGGAGAAGTGCTCGCGCGAATAAACCCTTTATCCAGCTGTTCCTTTAGAAATTTCCTTAGCACCACAAGCTCTGATTCAGACATGTTGTATAGCTTTCTGTAAGGCGGTGTCTTCCAGGCTTTAGTTCGATATGAGGATCACAGTCTCGATGTGGCGGCAAAATATCAGCTGCGTCTCTACTAAAAAGTGGTAAGTGTCGATGGTAGTGTTCTGGTAGAAGAGAAGCAGGATCAACTGTCGATTTTGGTTGTAAAGCGATTTCCATGTCTTCTAGCGGCACACCACGCAAATAGAGCTCCGAGGCTCTCTGTTGAGTTCTAGGGATATTTAAGTTAGGCAGAGGTTTGACAGGCCCCTCCTGCAAAATACGCTCTATCCGCTCAGGGCCAACAAGGCCGTCGTCAAGACGAATCTGGCGAGCTTCCTCAACTGTAGAACCATCCAAATCTACCCCTAGTCTTCTCAAATGCTGGCCAATCTCAAAGAGAGAAAGAGAGAACACCTCAACTCTGTGAGTCTTCGCAAGCTTGTAGAAAGCGGCAGCGCCTACTTTCCTCAGCAGTGGTGCTCGCACCTCCTCCTCCCTTGAACACGTAAGTTGTATAGTATCCAAGCGCTGTGGAATACAGTGGGCTTTGCAAAACCCTGAACAAAATTTAATTACTCGTCCTGCCCAGTCCACGTTCGGATTGTGAAGAGCTGGCCAAGGCTGTCCTAGGACAATATCGTGGGATGCTAGCGTAGTAACGTAAAACTGTTGCTGACGTTCAATATGCTTGCTAATAATCAAATCTAAAGTAACAGTATGAGCAACAGCACCCGCAATAGAGGGCCGTCCGTCCGCGATGCGAAGACTTCGAGGCCGGGCGAGTGGTTTAAAGACAAATCTATTTCGTTGCGCATAGTTGAAATCAATAAAGTGTTGAGCTGAGGCACCAGAATCAAGCATGCAATAAGTAGTGGAAGTAATATTTGGATTAGCGGTATTCTCAAGGTCTTTGTGAATTACCTTGCAGGGGACTTCCATAACATTCTTCTGCCTTTCTCGGAGTGGAGAGAGTCTTAACACCTTATTCCTTTTACGTCTCTGACAGCGACTATCGCCAGAGACTATGCTTTTGCCTCTTCTGCGTTATCCTTTTCCTTCTTCTTCTCCTGAGCCTTCTCCAACTTGGGACAGGGTGTAAACAAAATATGGTCAGGAGAATCACAGTAAAAACATAGGTTGTGCTTGACCTGATACTCAGTAGTGATAGCACGCTTCTTATCCTCGATATCCTTCTTAGTCCAAACTACCTTGCCTGCGATCTTTAGAGCGTCTAGATCTATAGGATTACCAGAGTCTGCTACAGGAGCTAGAGCAGGAGGAACAATATCTCACCAAAAACTCGACGACAGACATGGTCAGCTTCTCAGATGAGGGCGGCGAGGCTCTGAAGATCTAGCTTGTCGTTATACTGTAGGTTCTACAAAACGCGATCTGCAACTTGGGAATCCAAAGCGTTAAGTAAGAGTGTACAAGCCTCGTATCCCTGAGACTTTGAGGCAGTACAAAGGGACAATAACTGAGCGAGGAACTCGTCTGTTCGCGTATTACCTTGGTGTTGCATGACCAACCTAGTAAAGTTGTGGCTTCGCGAGTATAGGTTACCAGAGGTGGTACTGAGGATACTAAAGATATTATCGACAGATTATAGAGCTGGGCTGTATTGTCCAAGTTCGTCAATATGTAGGTCAATATGCTTGCGTGCCTCGCCCTCTAAAGTGCTCAAAACATAGTTCATACGATCATTTTCAGTACACCACCAATCTCGATTCTGCGAAAGCTTGATGCTTATGCTAATAAGATAGCTACGAAGCTCAGCGGGAGAACGGAGCTTTCCATCGAACTTCGTAAGATCAGGGTATGCTAGTGATCTCGCAACGAGTATTTGTTGAGCTGGTAGAGCTGGTAGGGCAGGAGGAGCCGGAGGGTTATTCACTTGGTTGTGGAATTGACTTTGAAGAGCCTCGAGCCCAGAAATCATATTCCTGCTGTAGTTAACCAGTTCGACCTCGACCATGCTATCCAAGCTTCAAATACCTCGGCAGAAAGGCTCCTGAATAATCCCGAGAACAACCCTCCCACGCTGAATTTTCCTACCGGTCACCTCATCACGTGCTTGCACGGACGTCATCGCATTCAGGCCGCTCGGGAGACACTACCTCCGACGGATGCATGGTGGACAGTTGACCTTTATCTCACAGGTGTGAGCACCTTTTGCAGACACGAGGACGAGACCTGCTAACCTCTCCCAGACACCAACCCAGAGCTCAGCACGACCTTGATTAAGGAATACTCCAACGAGGAGAGGCCGTCCGATGGAGAGATTTGTTGCAAGATCCGCCAATACGAGCGAGAGCGAAACCTCTGCTTCAAGAATCGATGGAAAGCCCTCCTCTCCGACCACGGCCGGCGGGGTCTAAAACAACTCGATGATCATGAGGAGCTCGCTGAGGCCTTTGACGACGTCCTAGAGATTCCTGGAATGCGGTCTGGCATGCGACTTAGCACAGTGCACAAATTTTTAGGGGACAAATGCCACAGGGTGAGTCTCCTCCTTTACCCTCTCGGCCTCACTGACAACATACATAGGAGGGCCTCTATTATCTCCGGGGCATCAGAAAAAAGTTCATCAAGCTCGTGCGCACTGAGGAGGCGCTGCGGAGGGTAGACCAAATTACCGTTCAAGAGCTGGAGACGAAGGCTCCTCGGTACGCCAAGCGTGATGCACGAGAGCTTCAAGGGAAACTACAAAATGGCCAGATCTTTAGCGCATTTAGCCTACAGGAGCGTGAAGCGATCTGGGGTGAGCTGCGCTCTATCGATGGTCTCATCCCTTCCCTCCCCACCTTCTTTGAGGATATCAAATACCTTAGCGCGTGCGCCGACTGTCTAAAGCGGCTAGTAAAGGTTTCGCGCAGAGACACGGTTTACACTGCCCTACTTCAAAAGCTCCCTTACACGAACCAGACAGTCAACGAGCACACCCTCCAGGTCGCAGAGAATTCTTTTGTTGACAGACCAGGGCCAGCAAGAAACCGTGTCGACTTAGGATACCGCCAATTGTGGCTCAGTGCAATGCGGCATTACCGGTGGATGCCGAGGAACCCAACGAAGAAGAAAAAAGTATTGCTCGCCAAGGCGGGGGTAAAAAGAGCAGATGAGAAGATCCTATCTATGTTTGCTACGCTTGCCGACCGGGTAGGATTCAAGTCGAACGAGATTCAAGTCTTAAAACAACGATCTTCAGACATGGAAATTGCACGCAACGCCCTACTCGAGGCTCGAAAACCCGACCGCTATCAATATGACGAGACTACGTTGGAAGCTAATGTGGAGCAGATCGTGAGGTTATTTACCACAGCGGTCCCGATTCCCTCTAACTATTCAAGCCCAGCTCTCGTTTCTGAGAATCCTGATGCGGCAGGAAATCGGTGTGGATTCCCAGACGAGGATGCTCAGGAACGGGACAGCAAGTTTCTCTTCATAACACATCTACACAATGAAAGTGACGAGGAAGGCGAGACGATCACGTCATTCTTTGTACGTCGCTCCGTGTACTGGGCATTTTTTGGTAAATCGGTAGGTCTCGGTATAGATAACGGTCCTAATTTCTCCCAATACCCACAACACCGTCCTCAACGAACTGGACTATCACTATCTCCTGGATTAGAAATGGATGGGATCCAGCTGTCTGGGCGGCAGATTCTGGACTGTGAATTGGAAAGGGGCCCAGCGGAGCGGCTGGAACAGGGGTGTGAGGAGAGGTTAGAGCAGGAGAAGTTGGAGCAGGAGAGACTGCAGAGGCTGGAGCAGGAGAGGTTAGACCAGGAGAGACTACAGAAGCTACAGCAGGAGCAGGAGAGGGTAGAGCAGGAGAGACTGCAGAGGCTGGAGCAAGAGAGGGTAGAGCAGGTAGAGCAGGAGAGACTGCAGAGGCTGGAGCAAGAGAGGTTGGAGCAGGAGAGGCTGGAGCAAGAAACACACGATCAAGCATTGCAAGACCGAGAGAAGTCGCTCAAAAAATTCAGAACAAGTTAGCAAGCGTCACACGCAAATTGATATTGAGAGCATTGCTACTAAAAACCCTGTACATGACCAAACCACCAAGCAACAACAGCAAGAGACATTAGAACAGAAGAAGCAATCAGAAAATCCACTAGGACAAAAAAGGCAGCGAAAAGATACCCGAAATCAGGTGGCGCAGGAAGAAGAGGCGATTATGTTCGACACTCCAGTAGACCAGGGACCAGAGACTGCGGAAAGTATCATATCTAAGAGAAGGTCACTTCTGCAGAATCCATCTACGCTAGGTCAGACACCAGACTCTTTCTTGATCACATTCAAGATTCGAGAACGAGGCGTTTGGAGGACTGATCAACATCTCCTTGTTTATTCCTCTGATACATCCGTGGTTGAGAGAATAGCGATAAAGTATATAAGGAAGGCGCAACAGATAAGGTTATATAATACCGAATTAAATATTCTAGTACCAAAAATGTGTTTCCAAGCTACGATCGCTAACGGAAGGAACATGCTACTTTTGTTTCCAGAGAGAGAGATTACTATTAATAAAGAGCTAGAGGCGTTAGTCTCTCGGCTCATTAGAGCGTTCTCGTTTGATCCAGATGCTATGTTAGAATTGGCAAGCTGGTCAGGTTTTCGTAGGCTCATTAGAGCGTTGTCGTTTAATTGTAATGCTATAGTGGAATCGACAAGCTGATCTCCTTGGACGACGTGAGAACAAAACATTTATGAGCTGTATTCACGACAAATAGGAGAAAGGTTGACCGCCAGCCTTGTTTAAACCAGAAACGTATACAAAAAACCATAGTGCTGCGCCTTCCTTCAGCACTTCGATTATCTTCGATAGCGGTGTGAGAACCTATTTAGCTATCGAATCAGAGGAAGTTTTAAAGACTACAGGGTGGTGGCTGCTCTATCACTGTATGCATGAACGCCCGAAAATTTGCGGAACTCAGCTTATATTTTGTTTTTCCATTTCACGCACACGGTACACAGTATTGAACGAATTGATAGGTTAACCCGCCTGCCAAGCTGTATTTGCATATGGAGACGCCGAGCGGCGAGACACTGTACATGGGAGACGCTCTGAAACATTGACGCGACTCTAGATGCGGAAACTGGAAAGGAGGCTGTATATATTGAACTGGGTGTATTGGTGTGTAAGTGCTGATGCGATTTGCTAGCTAATAATGATTCGCCTGTGCTCTGCCACCACCCCACAACACTTACCAGCCCCAGCCCCGAGGCCCATTCTGGCCCCAACGGTTACAAGAATTGTTTACGTGCCTCGATGAGCGAGCGTCAGCCTATTATTAGGCGCCAAGGCCATTTACCGGAGCAATCAAAAGTATGGAGTTCGGTATCCTAGTATCAGCGCTTGTGATGAGCCGCCATGGTAGAACTGGGTGGGCGACCTTATTTCATTGTGGGGTTACTCCGATACGTAAGTAGGTTTATCCGGGCCTCCAGGGGGCCTCTAGACAGCAAACCGTCGCCATCTCAAAACAATTCCCATCCTTCCACCCCACTCCTGCCAGCATCCTCTTACTCTTCCATCTACTTCCGCCCGTCAACTCAGCGGCAAGCCTCTCAACATGGGCCCGTATCCAGAAAAACAAAACATCCCAAAAATTGGGCGGCAGCGCTCAGTGCCGAAAGACAAAGGTAAGTAAGCCATTCACACTGGTCGCGTACTCTAACTGACTACTAATAGAAGCGCGGCCACAGGTTGTCAGGAATGGAGGAACACAGCTATCTTCTCCTAAAAGCGCACGCCTACGACTTCGCCAGGAACGAACTGCACCAAAGGGTACAAACATCGAACCCAGGCCTCTGCTTCCCTCCCCCAGTAGCAATACTCTTAGCAAAGAGGCATGTCACTCTCCTCCTACTATTGAAGAGCTAAAGCGAACACGAAAACGAAAACGACTACAAGACAAACCCACTCTCCTCTCTAGCGCCACTCCCTCTCCAAAGCGGCTGCGAACATCTCCACAATCTTATATCCAAGGGACAATCGGCGAGAACGGAGCCGTCGGTGATAGCGAGGAGCAGATCAACCCACTTGAATACTGGACGAGGGAGCTACGCTGGCCCAAGGAATACTTTGAACCTGGGGTCAACATGAATCATCTGCTTGCGAGGAAGAAATCCTCTGTATCTTTTCGTGGCCAGCTATCGGAAGCTGGCTCTGCCGCGCCCAGTTCTACCACACCTAGCGATCAAAAGCCGAGGGAAGCCAAAAGTGCTCCATATCAAAGCCCGCAATATAAAATCCTCCTCGAGACCAAGGATAGCTTTATGCGCAAATCAGAATTGGATATCGCGGATACAAGCAAGACCGTTTGCCGGACCCTCCTTGAAGCTAAACAATTAGTTCCAGAGGATTCTTTGTTTCAGGATAATTTCTTCGATAAGACGTGCGAAATGATACAAGACAGGAATGAGGCCAAGGTTATTTAAGATATCGCTCGACTGATCGTTCCTTCCGCTGAGTCTCTTGCCACACGTGGCGCCAAATCTTTAGAAGCCTTGATCGAAAGTGTGAACGAAGGCTGGGACAATTCCATCGCTCTAACCAAGCCTCGTCCGCAACCCGACTATGCTGTTGGATTTAAGCGAACTGCATTTACCCCAGATCAGCTGTAAAAAATCCAGCCATTTATTGGTGGCTTCTCGGAATCGTCTCTCTTCTTGGGTACATATTATATGTACCTCCCGTTTCTTACGTGCGAGGTCAAGTGCGGCGCCGCGGCGCTTGATGTTGCGGACCGACAGAATGCTCACAGCATGACCCTGGCGGTCAGAGGTATTGTTGAACTCTTTAGACTTGTGAAGTGTGAACAGGAGCTTCACCGGGAGATCGTCGCCTTCTCTGTCTCACACGATCACCGGACAGTGAGAATCTACGGCCATTACCCTATAATTGATGGAAACAAGACTACCTTCTACCGCCACCTAATACATGAGTTTAGCTTTATAGCGTTAGACGGCAAGGAGAAATGGACGGTATACAAATTCATTAAAAATGTTTACGAAATATAGATGCCGACTCACCTGGAAAGAATTTGTTCGATTATTAATAAATTACCTCCGGATTTAGATTTTGATATCTCAGAGCATTCTGATCTAGGGGAATCCCATTTCTCTGACCAATTAGTCTATGGTGCTATATCTTTGCTAGAGAATGCGGATAGTGAACTAAGCGGCGTTGCTTCGCGAGAAGTTACCTCGAACTTATCCGTATCCCAAAGAACAGACGAGAGAGCATTTAAGAAACGAAAGGAAATGGGGCGGGCTATAGGATTACAACTGTAAAGCTTATTTTGTGTTCCGTACTCCAGTTTTCAAAGCGTATAATTGCCCGGCTATAATACAGGACTGGAAATTATTCTGCTGAAAGGAGATGGGGAAGAGCTCTACTTTTATACCTAGAACTGAGCTTGTTTTCTCGCTTCATGTAGAACACTCAATAAAGAACGATTATTAGTGTTTGTGAGCTATTAAGTATAGGATACAATTGTATGATCCCAGCCTCTCCTCTCTCGTGATCATAAGCATATGCAACCCTCTCCCCCGCCTAATACTATCTTCTATATTATCCAGATTATGTGACATGAATGAATGAGAACAACACAGAGACTAGGATGCCGAACGATATACACGCTTCTAGCATCAATGCGGAGGAGATTTTTACGTAAACCATCTACACCAGATAAATTGACTATTATAAATAACCTTTTTTTTCAGCTCTAACGTTAAGATTGTGGTAAGGCGAGTTATAATAGACGTACAATTTGTAAAGGATTTAGATTATCATTTCTACGATTCCTAAATACTAGAAATTAAACATAAGTGTGAGAGGCCAGACCTCGAACAACTCAAAGGTGTGGTTTCAAATATTCAATTAAGAAGTGCGTGAAGACTACATACATGTGAGCTCTTCCTCTATATATAGACAGAGGAAGAGCTTCTGCAATATT
>UNPT01000535.1:0-29954 GCA_900536445.1 Hymenoscyphus occultus
TATTTGCGACCCCTGTAGCCTAGGGGGGATTTTCCCCCCTAGCGTCCTTTGTCCTGTCTAGGAATTACCTAGGAGCTAGCCTTTAGGTGTTAGTATCCGCCGGACGTTAAATAGAAATAAATAAATAAATAAATAAATAAGGCACTCTACTAGCACCGTATTACGTTCTACCCTCTAACATGATCTCTATTTCTTCTTTCTCAAAAATTCAAGAAGCAAGATCTAATAGTCTAATCTAATCCCAAGCCCTTACACATCAACACCACCAACCCCTCCATTACTCTCTCCCCTTCCCTTCCCTTCCCCCTCTCCCTCCCCAACACCAACACCAACATCAACACCCCCCCTCTCCACCTCCTCAACATGCAAATGCGCCCCACCCCTCTCCAACAACCCCACCATCTCCCCATTCCCCATCCTTCTCGCCAAAAACAGCGCCGAGTTCCCCGCCCGATTCCTCGCATGCACACTCGCCCCCCTCTTCAACAGCTCCCTCATAACCCTCGTCTCAGGTCCTACCGCCGCAACATGGAGAACCGAATTCCCCGCGTAGTCCTGAGCTTCCAACAGTCCATACTGATCACCGTCCAACATTTCAGTGACAGCTTCGACGTCGCCTTTTGCGATGGCGTAGCCGAGGGCTGCGAAGGCGGTTTGGGGATCGCTGAGATGCGGCTTTTTGGAGGAGGGGTGGGAAAATTGCGCCGTGGAGGATTCGGTGATTTCGCCGCGGAGGGAGAGTGGGATTTGTTGGATGATGTCTTCGTAGGTGATTTCGGGGAGGGCGAGGAGGAAGGAGAGTTTGGTGAGGGCGGCTTCGGTGGTGAGGTCGTGGCCGAAGACTACGCCTGCGTTTCCTAGTGCTGTAGCGGGGGCGTATAATGGGGTTACGGATCCGGATTGGCATTGAGATACGTTAACAATGACAATCCCTCTCGCGACAGCGTCCTTGAAAATCGCCGTTAATGACCCGTCCTCGCCACTGGGTGCATTCCCCGCTCCGAACGTCTCGAGGATGAGACCGCGGAGCCCGGGGACTCGTAGGACACCAGCTATCATTTCGGGTTTTATGCCTGCGAAGATGCGGAGACAGGCTACGTGGGCGGTGTCGAGACGGCGGAGGACGTCGAAGCGGGCGATCGATCGGGGGCGGCAGACGAGGTTCCAGTTTACTTCTGCGCCCATGGCGGTGATTTTTGCGAGGGGCTCGCAGTTGGGTGAGGCGAAGGCGTCGAAGGAGGAGGCGGAGACTTTGGTGGTGCGGTTTCCGCGGAAGAGACGGTGGTGGAAGAAGAGACAGACTTCGGGGATCATGAATGTACCTGCGAGGATTAGGGAGCCGCTGTGGGGTGTTAGTTGATGTTTTTTATTTGTTGTGAGAATGGGAAGAAGAAAATGGTAGTAAGAATAAGACGCTGTCTCGGTCTCATTATCCAGACACTCTGAATCAGTTCATGGCATGAGATAATTCGCTTAATCCTTTTGACTGTCAATATTTGACATAACCAAAGCAATCAACTCAAAACCTCGCACTTCTTACTCAGTGTATTCCAACATCTAGAACAATAAGAGCAACAATGTGTACTGATACATTTCACGGACTCCGAGGCAGTACTCCGTGAGACCAGCTTCCAAGCCTCGTAAGAGTTTCCAACACCCCATGACAGCAAACAAGCGAAAAGAAAAAAGGGGTAAACATACAGCAAATTCCCCTCGGCATCACTCTGCAACGCAAAAATCGAAGCCTGACTCCCCGTCAAAATAACCGGCTTTCCCAGATGGCTCAACATAAAAGATAGCGCAGAACTGGTATACGCCAAACTATCGGTGCCGTGGAGAACTACAAATCCATCGAAGAGGGAGTAGTTGTTTTGCACCGTGGTGGCGATTTGGGTCCATCCTTCTGAGGAGATGGAAGAGGAATCTAGCAATTCGGGGAATTCGTAGAGGGTGTAGCGGATGTGGCGGGAGTAGGTGCTTGGTGGGGTGCGGAGACTTGTTAGGTATTTCTTGGTGGTTGATGTGATCATTACTGGGAGGGGTTCTGGGTGGTGTTAGTGTTGGAGTATGGAATGTGGGTTTCTTGTGAGTTTGGAGTTATTTTTCTTCTTTTCTTCTCTTCTCTTTTGTGGCCTGTGACATTAAATAACGGGGAGAAAGGTGGAAAATATTTTATAATAGATCGCATCTGGCGATGAAGAGCAAGGATAGGGAATAAGTAGTTGATACTCGCAGCTCTCATCGTTTTCCACGAGTAGCTTAAGCGATGTTTAATAGCCACTGAAACATTGACCAAAAAGAAAAGAAATAATGTGCTCAAGTGTTCTGAGTCTTCATAACGATCACTTGTACAACTCCAGAAAAGCAGAACAACGCAAGTTCAAATTCTTGGTTCCCACTTTTCTTGGCCAACACAATGGCAGTCAATATATAACAAGACTTCAAAAACCGCCACCAAATCTCACATCACCCACTTTCACTCGAAAGCTTCAGTTTGCGAGATTGATACTAAGATTTCCCTTCACTAACACCAAAAACAAAAGAAAAACTCATCTCCTACCAGGCATAGATCCGTCATTAAAGGAAGGCCTCGGAGCCATCCCTTGATTCAGAAACCCTCTGACAGGAATCAACCCCTCTCCATCTGGCGATGGCTTCATACATATCGTTCCTCCTGTCATAATGATCAGGACACGGCCCTCTGGTAATTGCGCTTGGGTGGCCATGGTTGCGTGTATCTTTGTGAGAGGGTTGGTAGTGGTACCACCACTCCGATATCGCTCTGATAATTCCGCGCTCCCAACTACTTGAAAATTGTAGTTTTGACGCGATTTGGCGATGTTGTTGTTTGTAGTCGCTGATGTTGTTTTTTATAGTGGGGGTGGTGGTGTGGAATGAGGGTGAGCTTGCGATAAGAAAAGACGATGATGGTGGTGTGATGTGGTTGTGATGCAGAGTCTCTTCTATTTCATCTGAAACAAAAAGGTCAGCGATAAGGATAGCGATAGCAACTCTGGAGAAAATAGAAAATCTGGGGTAGGAAAAGTTTTGATCACTAGGGTGGGGAAGGAGGGTTTGATGCTGCTTTCGTTGGCCTTGTCGGCTTTTACCCACCTGGTGAAGGGATGGGGTAATTGTTACGTACAATTGGGATCAGATGCCACAAATTTCTTTTCTGTTGTTGTTGGATATGTGAATATAGAGAGACAAAGGCGTCATCTGGTCCGTAATTCAGAGATAGGTATAGGTATGTTTAAAGCTGTCGAAGGTTGGTAGTGAGGGTTGGTATTGGTAGACAAGAGTAGCAGGAAGTGTCCAACCACCGTCTTTGATAGTTCAGTCATCATTCTATCTAGGTAGGTTGTTAGAATGTGTTCATATAACATATTGGAAAAGTCATCTTAACTCTACAAGTTTGATGAATCGAAATGCCTGGATCCGCGATTACGAGAGTCTAGATATCGACGGAGCATTAGTTAACGATGCACGAAAGTATTCCTGCAAGTATAAGTAGAGAGACTAGGAGAGTAAGCTAAGATCTGCCGCTGTTTATCCGGGGTTCCCAGTAAGGACAGAAGGCCCAAAGTCTTTAGGCAAGATACCTAGTCGTTACTCTATACACACCATACAAACTCTATTATACTAAACTTATAGTACAAAATAATGGTCTTAGGATACCTAGGCCAGTGACAAGTAAGAGTCAACATTTATTCTAAGCTCTTTGCAGAAGTATTTGAGTTATACGACGCTTTTGGAATAATTTTATTCTAAGAGAGGTGTATGGACTGACGACCATGTATCTTGTCATAATTATACATGAAGCATCAGTCAACTAGTTTTAGAAAAACAATATAAGTTCTTACAGTTCCACAGTCCTGTCAGGCACGCCAGGGTGGCGAGGCGAGGGTGCTACCATAATGCGCTTTTTGAGGGTACCTAGCTGCGTTTCCACCAATTGTCTGAGTCCTCAACCTACATGTCTCTGTAAGTCGTCGACTGAATGTACCCCACAGATTTTTTGCTGCGCGACGATCTTTCCAGGGGTCGTGTTCTGATTAGGAAGTTTGCGTATTGTTCTCCTTACGGTACATAGAGATTGATTCGCTTGATAGCGTTAGATGGTATGTAGGCACCAGTGTAGGGTCTGTAGCAGTAGATGCTGCCAGTGCGTCAAGAAAATGACGGGAAGCTCCACAATGGCCGATTTGATCCCTGATCCCTGCTCTAACTTTTTTATCGGATAAGCAAAACACAAGACAGACCGACCTTCACCTTTCCAACTCCACAACCCAAACAACAACACACCACAAACACGAATCCATAGCATTGCGCAGCCATGGAAGAAGAACACCCCCCTAACACCCTCCTTGGTGACTTAGTGGAAAACGACGTATCCTACGAGGATTTGTGGGTCGTTGAGCATGACTTGGAAGACGCTGAGGTTGAAATGTGTATGTCCTCCCTTCCCACCATTCGTCGCGACACCGACACGATGCGCCGACAGAGACAGAGCCTCAACCACTTGAAATAAAATGCCTCTGACTCTGAAATTTCAATCGCATTATATTCAATTCTCATCTGCAAAACAATTGCTAACGCGCTTCCTCCCAGTACGCCATCAAATAGTTGTCTACGAACCTATCTATGCCCGCCGTACAGCATTGGCCAACAGGATCAAGAACTTCTGGCCCCTTGTCTTTGAACAAGCACCCCCAGAGATTGACAGTTACTTCACAATTGACGACCAAAAGATCTTTCTATACTCTCTTCTCTCCTTCTCCGTCCACAGATTCGAATTCGACCCCGCTACCCCAAGCAAAGGAGATCCCAGATCACTCAGCTTCAAGTTCACTTTTAAAGAGAATCAATTTTTTGAGGAAACCGTCCTTGAAAAGAAATTCTGGAATCGGATGGGGAAGGATTCTATATGTAGATTGGTCAGCGAGCCTGTCCGAATTACTTGGAAGGAGGGAGACAATAAGGAGAGATTTGGAAATGATTTGACGTATGGGGTGTTGGATCTGGTTTGCGACGTCTTCGAAGCAGAGAAGAAAGCTGCCAATGGTACGCCGAAGGCGACGAAGGAGTTGGCGCGTTTACAAAAGGAATTGAAAAAGGAGATTGACAAGGGTCTCGGTGGACAATCATTTTTTGCTTGGTTCGGGTATGTTGGACCGAAGATCAGTGTTGAGGAGAGTGCGGCGAATACTGCGAAGTATGCGGAGAAGCGAAGGAAGCAAAAGACTGGAGAGTTACCAACTGATGAGGAGATTAAGATTCAGGCGGCATTGGACGAGGATTCTGAGTACTATGACGAAAGTCTGGAGATCTTCCTTGGCGGTGGTGAGAAGCTTGCTACTCATCTTGCAGACGAGCTGTGGCCAGATGCTCTCAAGTTTTTCGGTATGTTACCCCTCCTGTGTAAACACCTCATGGTTTCTTCTATGAAAGCCACTTACTGACACAAACCAGGGCTTGCACTAGAAGAAACCACAAAATCCGACTCTGAATTTGAAAGTGACGATGATGATGGTGAGGAGGGCGACGAGGATGTTGATGAGCAACCCGCAAAGATCCCAGAATCCGACGCTGAAGACGCCAAGATCGCAGAAGACGACACCGACGATGAGAGACCAAAGAAGAAGCGTAAGAACTGAGTGCAACATGACACTGATTGGGATGGATATGACTCTTCGCATTCTAATCTACTGCATACGGGATACATGAAGTGAAAATGATAATGAAAATAGGCTAGCTAGATTTGCCTGGTGGATAAAAGCCTTTTGTACAATAGATAATAATTTAATGTGTTGTTTCCTTAATTTACTGAATTCACGAAGGTGGTTGATTGATTAGAAAACAGAGGCATCTGTACATGTTCTCTTGTGGATTTCCGTCTGTTGGTAGACATAAGGTTAGATCAGATGTCCATGGATGTGTACTTGTTTTGTGAGGAATCTTCAGGGGGAATGGGGGGGCTTTGAAGAATCTCAGAGATATAAAGTACAGACTATCCCCTTATTCATCTACGAATTCCACGTTTTTTTGTTCGTCCTAGTAATTAGATGGCGTACTCTACTCTATCTTACTTTACAAGTCCATTTTTAAGACAAGACTAGTACGTACTATAACATGAGAGCAAGACTCAACTTTCCCAGAATCACAGATAACTAATCAAGAACATGTCCAGGCGTCAGTATCAAACCGTACAGACTCACGACCTGATTCTGAGGCAGTCGCTTGCTTTCCTCGAAAATCAAGCAAGACATGTTCAAGTGTGACATGAATTGGAAGAAGATAGCCCAAGTGTGATCTCGAGTTTTGTTGACAGTTCTTATACTTGCGAATCGATTGGATAAGCTCTCGGGAAGTGATGCTTATTATATGGGATTCTGGACTTTGACTGTATTGGACGATATCTCGGACTTTCCTACTAGTACTCAAAGACACGGTATTATCAATGAGACCTGGCCACATCTATGAACTGAGAATATGGGAATACAGACGCGCAGGTGCATTTCGAGTTGAGCAATATGGCCAGGAATTCGTGTGGAGGCTGTAGAGGGATGGAATGCAATACATATTGTCACCCGAGGCAGTTCTCAACATGACAACATGGTAAGAGCACTTCTACTTGGTTGCACAATGCTTGACGCAGAGGAATGTATGTTAGTACGCTTGGAGTGTTTGGGAAAGACAGTCTATATCTAGGATATAGATTGATGCCTGCTGCTAGCTTACTTATTCTAGGAAATCCGATACGACACTCGGAGGGCTGAAGGGGTGGCATTGATGTCATGCCATTCTAGAATCGCAACGTTGAGATACTGTAGGTGTGGTGGGTTTAAGATTACAGAGCAAGGTATGAGATAGTAAGCGAGCAACTGGTGACCAACTTCTATTACAGTATAGTAGGAAGCTCGTTCACAAGATCAACATAACGAAAATGAATCATGATACAACAAGTCAGTAGGTATTCAATAAGAAGGTGTACGTAGAATTCTCCTCTTGGCCTAGACCAGCTGGACTTCCTACGTAACTATCATTCATTCATAAACTCTATCCCTCTCCCACCTACGTATTAACACCCACCACCAACTCTCCCCCCCCCCCCTCTCTCATTCTCATCACTTACAAGTAAAAGAAGAAGAAAATTAAGGTACAAGTGGTATCATTCATGCATTCATCAGCTCCGAACAGAAAAACATCCGAAATCAGAACCCGCTAATGTGTAGCCGAATTACTCCTTCACCTCTGGGATAGTCTCCGCCGCTCGCTCAGCATCATCGTCCACTCGTTTCGTTACGACGAGATGGCCTGCGGGGAGCATGTTGAGGTGGTCTTCTTCGGTGTCGAGGTGTCGGTACATGAGCCAGAATAGGATGCCGCCGATGAATGAGATTACCTGTCATACATTAGTCCAACGCACTCACAAATGCGAAGACATAGGGAGAGGAGTGGTATGAAGGGATGAAGGGAAAATGGTAAAAAGATGGAAAGGGGGGACTTACAGCCATACTCCCATAATTCCAAACCAACAAAGGATCCTCACTCAACGTAACAAACGCCTCGCCAAGCGCAGCACTAATCGCACTCGAGAACAGCGCAATCGACATGACCATACTGCGCATGTTAACAGGTGCCTTGGAGTATGCGTACGAGAGACTCGTGATGGACGCGAAGATCTCCGAGATGGCGATGAGGATATAAGCCCCCGTTTGCGCCCACACGTTGATGCTAACTGGTGGACAGGATTCCTCGCCGTCGCCGCCGAGAGAGGCAGGTAGTGTGCCGGCTGCCATATTGCCGCAGATGGAGTCTTTGTAGATGTAGGCTTGCACTACGGCGGCCCAGACCATGGATGCGGAGCCCAAGAAGAATCCGGCTGTGATTCCTGGGGGTGGGTTAGTTATGTTATGATATCTAATTGTGAGGAAGGGGATGGGGATGGGGGAAGCGAGAGGAAGTGGGAGAAGGCAAGGGAGAAGAACACACTCTTAATAGGCGAAAAGTTAATCTTCCACTTTCGTAATGTGGGATAGAGCACCAAGTCGCAAATCGGAATCAAAATAACCAGCGCAAACGGATCCAAATTTGACAACACATCATTTGGCAATCCATTAAGCTTCATCACCGCAGCCTGACTAACGAGATTGTTATTCAGTTGGTTGTATGTTAGCCAATAAATTGGAAACCAACAGAATACAGAACAAGCGTGGAAACCTCTACGGACCTCGTCAACCCACTGGTCGTTGAAGGTCATCCAACGTGGGCGGAGAGAAGGATCAATGCGAGATGGCTTAACATCCTCCCAGAATGTACCGTCGTGGAGGCGCTTGTAGGTTGCTACTGGATTGAGTGACCAGCGACCTTTGTTTGCGTGGAGGAAGAGTCTCATGGCTTTGCTCAAGACCGAGCCTGTTGCGGGGGTTCGCTTATATCGCTTCTTTCCCCAGATCAAAACCAGAGGACAGAGACAGAGCATAAGAGTAGGCAAGAGGAACGACAACCAGAAGCCGACGTATTTCTCACAGTACACCATAGCGATTTGTCCGAGGAGGGCACCGATGTTGATGAAGAGGTAGAAGTAGTTGTACGTTCTAGTTTGGGTAACACCTGGGTCGACGATGACTCGTTCTCCGGATGGCAGGCCGCGGACGATCATCTTGGTCAAGGGAAGTTGTTCGGCAACCAAGGGTGAAATGTTGGGTTTGAAGGTTCCGGTTCCGACACCCATAATGATTAGTCCGACGATAAAGATTCCCATTGAGGCATTGGGTTTGACGATGACTGGGGGGATGGCAGAGATGATCAAGATTACATGACCTATGATGGCAATAGCAAGCTAGAGTATGTTAGCATCTTAATCGCAATTTTAGAAATGAAAGACAGAGAGAGGAGAAAAAGGCAATCACGTGCAAGCGAGAAAGAGTACGAGAGGTAGTGAGAATTGGTTACTTACAGCAATAGCTATAGTCTTATAACGTCCCCAGTGAGCATCTGCCATATAAGCACCAAAGAGAGGAATCAAATAGACCCAAAACTGGTTGAAGGTGGTAATACCAGTTGAGGCCCGTTGCCCCTTATCGAGAGCTCCAGATTGACCATCGGTGAATCCTGCGCCAGTGTTGGATCCATCAGGTAAGGGTTGTTGGATGAAGTTGGTAACTATGAAAGTTAGATATGTAATAGAAGAGTAGAGGGGGAGGTAATTGAAGGAGGCGATTAGCTGTTTTATTCATGTGTTGAAAGCGCTTGCGATACTGACAATCCGAGCTTTATGCGGCAAAGTCCAGATCGAAATCGCAAAGGTGAAGTATGCAGACTTGAGAGGAATATGAGATCAACTTACACACAACAGTGGTACCATAGTAAGAGAACCGCTCGCAGAGTTCGATGAAAGCTACGGTATAGATGGCGAAAGGAATCTTGTCCGCAACTCGTCGAAGGGTGTGAAATTCCTCCTCAGTGGGGTGATCGCCTTGAATATCATCGTCGTAATCGTCGTATCGATATACGCGACCAGCACCTTTTGGCTTCTCGCCAGGTACGGTGGAAGGGGGGATGACTTCGAGGGCCTCGGGATTAGTAGCCATATTCGCGATTTGTGTTCGCAAGCTGTGTTCGCAATTTATTTTCGCAATCGCTGGTGGTTTCGTCGAGCAGGTTGAAGTGTGTACGACGGAGGGGGGGTTGAAGTAAGGAGGAGGGCGACCGAGGGTCTTTATGTTGCTGCAATTCAAGGTGCATGTGCGTGCTCAAGTGAGGCGATGCAAGTCCAAGCTATCTACAGTGCCATTCACCTCGAAATCCATTGAATGAAAATTCAAAAGCTCAAAGTCAATGACCAATCATAAGCGAGAATCAAAAGATAAACGGAATTCTTAGGCAATTCACGGCTCTAATTGCTCTTTTCGCTCCGTGTCTTCCCTGCTTCTTATCTAGAGAATCGACTTCCAGTTCTTCGGAAAGAATAATCCGAAAGTCATTGGTACGCCATATCTTTGCCATCGATCTATCACAGATTGACATACTTTGGCATCTACCACCGCAAAGGAGATATTTTGGGACGACTAATGGGCAGATAACGCCCTTACATTAGCTTGCGTCTGAACCACTTGATTATTTCCAAGAACGAATTCCAATTGAAGAACCATACTCGTATAATGCAATATCTGTGTACCTTTCCGCTGATATGGCACTAGAAGGACCGAAGAAGATGTGTGTCTCAAGCGGGGTGGTTCGCCTTGCCTTCATTCGCCAAGGGATTTTGGATGTAATGGCGAGGCTTGAATGGACTACCCCTCATGTCACGGTCAATACCCGTATTGCAATCACCCCTTGGCACTCGCAGCCAGAAAACATCATTGGATTATCCTCGCGGCTGCTAAATCAGCTTGCAGCCATGTGAGTTACATTCCATTCTGGCACAAGAGTTCTGGGGACTATTTAGGAGTCCAACTGAGAAGGTCCTGTCAACGTGAATGGTCTGATTACACAGGTGTAGCACCAGACCTGAGAGTCGCATCGTAACACCATCAACCCGCATACCTTCCATATCATGCCTCAGCATTGGTCGAAATGGGGAAATAGGGGTGGGCGCCACTGATTAGGGACTAAAAACGTTGAACTAGCACAATGGGGTTTGGAAACAAGTACTGATTTCCTGACAGTGATTTTTTCGAGTTTTCGCAAGCAAAAAATGAGTGATAATGAAGGGAGGCAAATGCAAGCAGACAATAGGCAAAAAGCAACCACTGGTGGGGAAAGGGCTAATTCCGATACACAGCTAGAGGGCTGAGGGCCGTCGGTAACACACTTTTGGGGTGCATCTCTTATGTGGAAGAGTTCTCAAGTATAATAGAATGACTGTACTTCACTATACCTTACTGCTGTACAGTGAAGTACAGGACTAACTCTGAACTCTAAGTCTCACTGCGGTCAGCCCTTCATGAGTACATCGATAGCTTGTACATCGGCTGAGCCTGGAGCCTCTGAATCTGCAGAGATGTCGCATACTGTACGCAAACAACCCGAAATCTGACATATCGGTATAGCTTCTCGGAACGAGGTGATTCCAAAGGAAAAGAAGTTCCGCACAAGATGGGCCGTGGTCTTCTTACTCCTTTACTGACTGCAAATAGGATCGTCGCGGCTGGAAGTATTCGCAAATCAAAGAAATAAACTCGAACGATCATCATCACTGTTCCCTCTCATCTTTTTTCTCTGCCGATGCAGCCAGCGACTATTGTTGCACAGAGAACGCCTCCACCAAGACAAAATCAAGCCACCTCGACCAGAAAAGGAAGGTGATAACAACGTCCTGGGCACGCGAGTCTCATTCTTCTTGAACAAACAACTGTTCGATGTTGGTCCGCCAGTGAACATTCATATGGTATGTCAGACTTGGGAGGCGAAATCTGGTGAGGCTGCGAATTGTGTTTGACGCGAGAGGCGCCTGCAGTTGCTTGTATGACAATTGGGGCTATTTCCAGGTCGGAGCTGATGCGGCGAATTTCAACGTTACATCTTGATTTGGATTCCGAGCTACGACTGAAAAGCGGTCTATCAAGTGGTGTATTGTAGGAACCCTAAAGGTCGGAACAAACGCTCCAAAAAGAATTGTCCGGATGTTAACTTGAACTGGAAATCACGAGCTCCCAGTAGACTCTTAAGAAAAGTCGCAGAGACTTCTTTAATCTTAATTGGCCCAACTTAACTCAAAATGATTTTATTGTTCTAGTCATTTGGATTAATCAAATTAAATTATCGAAAGGAATGGAACAATCAAGGTAAGTGTTCTACTCATTTCAAATATTTCAATACTTAGAAATAACTTACGCTGATAGAAATAAAGATAAAATCTCTGCCACTTTCTTGTCCCTTAAGGGGGGGCAAGATCACGACCTCGATCGCTAATGGAAGCTTGTTTGCATAACGTGGAGGGCTTCAGCTAATGGCTACCTATTGTAAGATATATATACAAGACACCCTAAATTATAAATGCGGCAATTCGCTTCAGTAGTTGTTATATAGAGCTTTTCTTGTAAGCTAGTGTTCACTTTCATCAAATCATTTCGACATGTTTGTCATATAGTTGGTCCGCCTCTCTTGTTTTAGGGGTTCTGCTGACTATATCTATCTTTTAGCATTATCGTCACTGTCACACTTTACTTGAATCCCAGAGTACTCGTTTCTCGTCCTCCGTCGTGCGAGGAGATCCCAAAGAATCCACGAAGCATTCTTCACAGTCACAGCGGTATCCAAGAACCCAAAGCACTCGTCACGGTGGTATCTAGGAAACCAGATCACCCGCTTCTCAACTTTCGTCGTGGGCAGAGATCTCAAGGAACCCTAGAAAGCACTCGTCACGGTGGTGTCCAGGAGCCCAGAGCACCCCTTTCTTATCTTCCGTCATGGGCAAAGAGTTTATTGACCTGCATCATGTCTGGAATCGTGCTCAGAGGTATCAAGTAGAGCCCCATTTATTCTCACCGAAATCTTTCTCCTGTGGGAAAATCCAGCATTACCAAAAGAACGATTCCCGCTGACACACATGGTGTTTATTTTTTTGAATGAGTAGGGGTAGTCTTGAGTCTCGCACAAAGACGGGCTAGGAGGCAGGATGGTTAGACAGTTTGGGGTGGTCTTGGGATCACAAAAAAGTTCTTGGTTTGAGAGGAGGTGCTTGTTTTGTTTGAGAGGAGTTTTGGGGTCATATAGCTGGATAGTTTGTTTTCACGGATCTAGAGGGGTTGGTGACTGAGATCCGGGGGATTGATGCTAAGAGCAGCGTGTTGAAGATTGTGTACATGACGGTGGTCTTGAAATTGGTTAGAGGTCAGGGTGATGGCTGGAATAGTTGGCAAATTTGGATTATGGTAAGTTCGGACACTTGGTGATAGCTTCCACACTTGGTGCAGAAAGCGGATGTAGTGCGAGCGGACAGAATCAGGCCAAGGTGTATCCAATTGGACCTTATGCTATATCATCAATAAAAATTTCAAAATCATTCCATTGCTTGATGTACTGAATCAATCAAAGCACTCACTCAGCAAATAGTGGAAATTAAATAGGCAACCTTTGACGCAACTCCTAGGAAGAAACGCCGTCATTATCTTTCGGCAATCACAATACTAATAAGCCTCAGAACCAAACTTCAGTTAGTACGCTTTTGCATAAACACGTCATTACGGAATATTATCGTAATTACTATAAAGGAACTTTGAAACTACTGGAGGCGGCTGAATACTAAAAGTTCGCCGGGTTGTCGCCTGTCGCAATCGGGTCTGCACTACTAAGTAAGATATCTACCTAGGTAGACTACACGAATTGAGAAGTTAAAATTAGCCTTCAGAAATATATACGTGCCTACTGCCCCAAGAAAGGAAAACACCAAATATGCATATAACCTCAAACACGACCTCGTCCTCAACTACTTCTGGCTTCCAGAACTCACTACTCTTCTCGCACCTCTCACCTACGAAGAACAGCCATACTATCACACAAACCCGTATACAGACTCTCGCAATCCAAATTTCCGATAGCCAAAATGTCTTTTAGATTGCCTTTCAAGTTCCGTGGCAACAGATACGGTTTCGAATTCGTCAAATACACTTCCTTGCCGTCACATACCAAACATCTGGTACTCGTCGCTCGTCCAGCTTTCAAATGTGAATACTGCTTTCGTCCTGTATACACTCCTGTGCACCAAGTTGCACTGCGATTCACGGGAATATTCACTATCGCAAGCTTGGCAATTCGCGCCAGATACAATTACGAACAAAACCGGGGCATGTCCGACGGATTTCTGACAAGGTTGCTTGAGAAGCAGCATAAGATTGGGAAGCAGATTGCGAAGTACATAAGATATGAATGATGGGCTTGTGTATTACTCTAGAAGTTTCCATACAATAATGCATTGTGTAAACTGATCATATGTCCGTTTCCCTTCTGGCTTTGAGTTTGGAAGAAAAGATGTGACCCATGTCTCAAAACACCCGTACTTGTATTTATAGCACCCCCGTCAAATTCTCTTGGAAGGAGTGGTTGGCTTTATGAACTTCATAAATAGGTAAGACGAGATTTGCGTAAGAGACGAATCTATTACTCTAGACATACCTTAAGAATCCGTCACATGAGAATTTATAATATAATCGACTTAATTGTCTTAACTGACTTAGGTTAATAAAGATAAATTGGTTTTAATTGTCCTAAATCGCTTGTATAACTATCCTATTTGTGCGAGACTTTTAGGAAAATGTTGCTGCACCCTAGGTGTGTGTAGAGTAATGACCGCCTCTCTTACCTAATCCTTCTGGTCGGCTATTAATTTCACTTTGGAGTGGAAAAGAATAAAAATGTATTTTTATACTTAGTTTACTCAAATTACTAGTAAAAGTATCGAGTTAGTAGCTCTATTGATTAGGTAGATCTCGTTGATTCTTTTGGTGGCGGGTTAGTTGGTATAAGCGAGGACGCCATGGGTTCTAGATAACATCTCTCTAAGGAGAGATCTGAGGTCCAACCCCACCCAAGAGTATCATAAGATGCAGCAACCTTTCAAGAAGAAAAAGCCTAATCTTTAGAATCGAACTTAAAGTCTTGAGCAGATGTAAGGATGCATTTTATGCCTTTTGCGGTTTCTTGGCGATGACATTGTAGTCTGGTAGTAGAGGGGTTAGAATCAACAGTATCAACATCACATTGAGACCGAGATGAACAATCTGACTTGGGAATTTGGGAAATGAAAAGTTGAAAAATGTGGCAGAGACTTACGAGTATCATCGAAAGCTTGGCCACAAACCAGGCCAGTAGGAGTCGCGCACTTGGCCAAAATGTCATCAGCATAGGAAGCGATATATTTTGCGTCTGGCCAGAGGTCAAAGTCATTCTGTAAGGCGTTAGTAATCCAAATTCCTCGCAGTCTTTCTTGAAATGGAAGAAAGCGGCAATTTGTCCCTCCAAGATCTCACGGAATAGACAAAAAAGAGAAAGGGAAAGACGAACATCGTTGCAGAGAACTATCTCTCCGCTGGTACCATCGGTCCAAATTTGCTTGCAAGCCTGTCCTTGAATAGTTAATCTGTTTTGTTTTTTTAGATCGGCACTTCCTTGCATGATAAGGAAGGAGAATGTTGGGTCCCAATGCTGGTTGTTGTCGGCACAACAAGTTACTCCTGACTAGTAAATTTGCATGAGTTAGTAGCAGTGAACGAAGACTACCGAGAAACTAAGAGGCAGCTCGGATGGATTTGAGAAACAATTACGTCTCACAGTTTTCTGGGTTGTAAGAAGTGGCTCCCAGAAAAACTGGGGAAAATCTTGAACTGAATAAAAGATGGATTTGATGAGTACACTTACTTTGTTACGTTTCTTGAGACTAGGGATGATCTGATGGAGTGTTATCTGTATGAATTTCGATTAATAACACCCGCACAATTCGTGAGCACGTCCTGGTGATAGCAGAAGGCGGGAGGGACGGTGGCTTACATTATTTCGACCTTTTATTTCAACAGTATGTGTAACGGGTGTTCCAAAAGACTATAATCAATTAGGTAACGGTCTTGGGTTTGAGGTTTTCGAGGTCAAACGGTGACTCACGGTGGTCAAGAGATGGAGGAGAACGAGAAGATAAATTGTGGCATTCATTTCTGCTATTTTGATTGGTGAACCGAGTGTAAGGGGAGTTCTTGGGGGATACAAGGAGTGTTATGCTTCGTGGTCCTCAAATTGGGAGTTTGTATATTGGCATTGAGTTGTGATTTTGTAAGAATTGAAGAATGCGAAGAACTTGCGGGAAATGGTTAGGCGGCATATAAATATTTGGAAAGAATTAGTGATTCGCAATTCACAGGAACACCGAACAATATTTGACAGATGAATCATATTATTGGACTTGACATCAGGTTCGAATGAGATGATTCAGAGTAAATAGCGTGAATAGCTTAAAGGCTTCTCACTTGGATCAGCCGATAGGCTCTGAAGGTTGGTTCACAGTCTTGTACGTAGATATCAAGTTGATAGAGCATAATGGTGATAACCCTGGAAGTGGCATATTATTTTGCGCTAGCCAAGAAAAAGAAAGAGTATCTCTGAGTCTTCGATGAGCTCAAGTGAGCAACCTACGTGCTTCACGACATTCACTCACATACAAACTCTACTGAGCTAAGATGAAAATTTCACTTACCGTAGAAAAGAGCGATTCTAGAGTTTTCTTTCTGCCAGGAGTTTTTCTATACTTCAGTTGAATATTAACACAAGTAAGTCGAATTCGAAATTCGAGCGATTCATTCCTTGATTCACCATTTGTATCTAGTATTCAATTCCTCTCTTTTTGAGATAGCACCTGTCACAAATTCCGAGCCAAAAGGCTAGAGTTTGACATTACCCTACTTCGTAACGACTTATAAATGTGAGAGATGCGGTCATTACTTTTAACACACCATACACATAGATTAGAATAAAATCATTCTAAAAGCCTCATCCAACTAAAATGATTGTACGAGCGGTTTGTCATAATACAAATCGATATTTCTTTATTACTTGAGTTGTATAGGTCAAATAAACTGATTCTTTGTTTATCGGTATAAAGTAATGGATAAGCCTCTTATAGATAAGGAACGTAACTTTATTTACTCTTGTATGGGTCAGAAACTGTTCAAATTTACGATTCCAAATAAATCAGGAGTTAGAGACTGCAACTCCAAGGGAGATGCTCTGAGAATACTCCATCTACCTTTTAATAGAAACAAAAATACTCTTACCCAAAAGCAAAAATACAATTCGCCAAAGTAGTATAATACCTCTTTATATTATTACGATCAATATACTTTTGTAGCTCACGCATGAAAATCGAAAAACTTTCTATGAAGAGGATTTATGGGAAGCTCTTCACGTCCTAGTCTACCAAAGTTCAGCGAGGGAAAGATTGATATGAGGTTAGAATAATTGGAGAAGCTCGATGAGAGCTCTATCTGGTACCCGGTACAAATGCATTCTAAAGATTACACTCAAGAAAAAGATGAAAATCCGGGATTGGAGAGGAATATCTTCGAGAGAATGCCTGAATCCTAACCCTAACCCCCCTGGCGTTTTTTTAGTCCGAAACTATAGAGCGACTCATGGAAATTACTGAATCAGAAAGAAAGGCTTACTCGAAATCGGCCAAAGAACAGATCACGCAAGGAAATGTTTCAAATCATGAATGCAAGAAAACATTCAGAAATGAAACCATCGAAGTTAAAATGCTGGAGCCGTCGGCTAAATGTTTATCCCTCCTGTGTCATGACAGCCTGAAACAAAGTCAAGGCAACAAGGCTTCCATTCTAATCCACCGTTATCACTTCATTGTTTGGCTTTGTATATGGTGCTGCAAAGAGAATTCTAGATACGTCGCGATGACTGGAAAGAGTATTTTCTGGTGGTATAAGAAAGGGTGATATATGCCCGGAGTTGAGAGGCAGAAAAAAAATCCAAGCAACCTTTCGTTTTCCAAAAGTGGTGATTCACCATTCATTCCTCCTAACCAACACCACAATTCTTGCAAGGGCGATATCAAAATACCAATACCACCCAAGATGGGCGATCGTACGGCATTTTTCTATGGTTAGTAATTCTTCTCCCACAGGTCCCAGCTGTCAGCTAACAAATATACAGGCACTTTGGTACAGATTTGACCCCACCTTATATTTTACGCATACTAACCTCCTCCACAGATGGCCAAAGAAATCCTCTACCGAGTCTGTTTTGGCGACGCCAAAGCCGACCAAGATCCCGTCTACTCCATACGCACCTCACAAATCACAATCGTCCCAGCCATCCTCCACGATTACCAACGACACAAAGTCATTGGCTGCGAGTACCCAGGTATTAGACAGCAGAAGGGACAAGAGGTGCGGGGTACTTATGTCACGGGCTTGACAGATGCAGATGTCTTTCGTTTAGACAGGTTTGAGGGAAATCAGTATGATCGAGAGGACGTCAAAGTTCGACTTTTGAATAAAGATGGCAGTGAAGGGGATGAGGAACACCAGGCTGAAACTTATGTTTTCAAGTATGAGGAGGAGCTCGAGAAGGAGGAATGGTGTTATGAGGAGTTTCGGAGGGAGAAGTTGAAGAATTGGGTTGGGAGCTCGAGTGTTGAGTATGATGGTGAGTTTCGAGCGAGTTGAGGAGAGGGAATCCTGTGTTAATTTCCAAATAGAGGTTGATGACGCTGCTGCTATCAATGCTAAAGCCGCAGAAGCTGCCAAAGCTGGGGTTTAGAAAGTTCGTTAGCTGTCACACGTCAGAGTTTCGTATTCCACAAGAAATGAGGAGTATCTGGTACTTTGGAGGAATTTTGCGATTGATCTGTCATTGTTTCAGGAAGAATACAAGGTATCCATAGATTTTGGATAGAGGGGCATACATATGGAGCATCAATAGAAGAGAAAAACACATTTTTGTCATCTTGACTCACAAAATTGTAATGTTCCCACTCAAGTTTACAAACCCCACAAGTCTCTTATAATTTTCACAAAAAGATGGGAGAGACTCGAGGTTCTTGTTGGCACCACAGGGAAAACTCGGTTTGGCGCCCACTTGATGCAGGCACAGGGAACCTTTACCAGCGCAGTGCAACACTGAACTGATCCAACATCGCATATGATCCACAAGGGCCAGTAAAACGGCTACGCAAAAGGTCCGACAAGGTCACACCTATCACGACCTGCGTTTAGAAAAAAAAATGTTTCCATGGAAATTCCCCAGTGGAAACCTTGTGAACTGAGCTGTGACTTGCATTTGTGTATTTTTTTCGCCACGAACGACCAATACCAGGGATATACCCCACCAAACGCGAAGACCGAAACATGCGAGCGATCACGAGAAGGCTGATTCTTCGACGAGGTCCAAAATTCTAGATGACGTTTCCGCGCGAGAGCAGCTGAACATGGCACATTTACAGAGGTTTAATGATGGGATGAACTGTTTTCTGCTATATTTGTTCCGGTATCTTATGCACATTTCTGACTCGAGATAGTCCTAGCACCTCCGGGGCACTCACTCATGGGCCAAGCTTTACTAGTATGATCTGCATCCTCGCCGCCAGCTTCGCCCCAATTTATTTGACTTTAGATGCTCCCGGGGCGAACAGAACCTCAAGAAGCTTGATCAAGCTTCTTTCGCATGAATGTCTTTGAGGATGATTTGCGAATGTGAGGTCAACAATAAACATTTCAAGGGTCCGTGGCTGAGTTTGTCGGAGTCAACGAGAGACACGAAATGGGCCCGAGAAATACTCCATAATTCTATTTTCACGCATTGAATGTTGTGGCTGGTGTCGGTCACGAGGTATTTTATATTTTGCCGTTATTCCCGATGTTGAGTTGTGGGTTCATGGATGGTTAAATTTATCTGTGCCGTAGGGAAAGATAGGTGACTGGTTTTGGCATCAAAGCCGAGTAATTGAACCATCGATGCGAGTCTGGAATTACAGCGTATGTGCTTTACTGAATACCCTTTTTGTCATAGGTGACTCGGTTAGCAGAGTTCTAAACTTCTGCCACAGGAAAGGATTCAAGTGGGTCCAACGTCGTTGATGAACCAGGAAGATCTGCTAATATACTTCGCAATGTTCTTCGTGTTGTGACTCGAGTTTGAGGAGCAGAGGTTTACTGAGGTTGAACTCATCTCATATTCGGCTGCTGTCAGTGTGTCGACTTTGTGTGTGAGTGTAAAGTCGAGACGTTGCTTGTTTCATGGTGTCGGGCTCCAGATGCCTAGTGGGACTCATAGCGGAGCAACATACTGTGATCGCTGAATTTGACAGTGACGCTGTTGACTAATAGAAGTGAATTTACATAACCGGTTGAGAAGGTCAGAATATTCTGGTCAAAACTCATAAGCATCAACTGGAGGACCCCGGGATTGAGATCGGCTTTCTTCAAAGTTGAGATTCGTTTGTCTTGGGAAAACGGAGAGTTGGGTCACGGAACCTGGGCCTCTGAGTGGCCATCACCCGCACCTCGACGAACCCACTTAACAGTCGGGTTTTACCAATGGACTACCGGTAGCTTTCTGTGGCAAAGCTTGGCTTCACATCAAACGTGCACTTGAAAGTAATGATTGGCTAGGACAACCTCATCTCAAGAACCCCGTTTGTACAGCACTGTACAGTACGAAAAAGGGGTAGCACACAAAATAGAAAGTCATTCATGACGTATCGTAAAAAGGTCGTGTAAAAATTGTGTAACTGATTTCTTCATGACCCCTCAATTTTCGAGAGCAAGTTTTACGTGTACGAGTAAAGAAATAGTGACTCGACTAGTCCGTCAAAGAAAAGCAGAACCGGTCATCCTCATCACCTGCCCCAGATATCCGGCTCACCCTTTATTTCGAATCCACAAACTGACCGCAGAGAGAGACGCAGGTCCAACGAGATGCAGATGCAGATGCAGCATGAAAACGACCCCAGATATGGCGTTCCTTCGGTTCTTATCGATTGTGCCTATCGCTTAACACTAGTCAGGGGCACTTTTGCATCGACATTTGTGCAGGTGGCTTGCCAGCGTAAGACAACCCCTCAATAATCCAAAAATGTTTCGCTAGTCGAGAAACCAAACACTATTAACCTATCAAGTCCCCTTTCATCGCATTCCACCCCCAGCATTGACGGTGATCGTGCTGAAAAGTGGCGTTTTTCAGATCATCTGGCTCAGAGACCTTCTGTGCATCGCCACTGGCTGCATCTAACACACACATAAATTTACACCTCGGAAGATGCGACATCGTCCACAAGCTGACCCCCAAAAGTGCCGAAGGTTTTTCGATCCAGGATATGTTCAGGGTTCGGGGGCCCCCCTTTACCAACCAACTTTTGATATGTCCGTGGAGGGGCAGAGGGGCTTCAAGGGGGCCAACAAAATCACTCGCCAAAACGGTTCCGCCCTCCCTGGTTCAGGGGTACCGCAACGCTGCGCGCACACCACAGCCAATTATAGGACCATATCAGCAGGCCTACCCTGCGACAATCCAGCTCCACAGAGCCGTCTGGGCAGATCGCCGGCCAAATGCAGGGGCACAGCGGCTGGTGAACATACCCGGGGGAGGAGACCTCATACCCATATTTTGAGTGGAGTCAACTTCCCAATGGAGGCGTCGGAGCTTCTATCATATAAGAATGTCCGTCCCTCTGCGTTTCAATTGTTTTATTTTGGCTCAACACCTTCCTTGGCATCATCGCATCTTTCCAACGTTGAACTTCTTCTTTTGCTACCCCGAGGCTAGTCCTCGATTATTCGTCTTAGATTTCAATTCTTCACCACCACACCTGGAGAGAAAAAACTCATTACATTCTTTTTTGATTGATAAAGCTGATTTATTCGAAAACTCCTTCATCGAAAAATTCCTTTCATCACACCCTCCTTTAGACAAAGATAGCGTCAAAAAACTCGGTTGTTCTGATTGTATTGTCTCGAAAGTGAAAGAAGGTATGTGATTTTCTTTGTTGTGGATCAAGCGAGCGCCCAACCTATTGTCGCAAACCTCGCCTTTGACTCGCGCTTTATGATCATGTTCCGGCAATCTTACTACAATGACCACAATAACTAAGTGACAATGCCTTTGACTTATTCAATATCATTGTCCTTGTTATTGTACATAAGACTCACCTTATAAGTCAGACGGAACAATCGTGAATGTTCCTGAACAGACCTCGCTATTTGTCTTACTATTCTTATATATAATTTCTTGATCTGCTTCTAACTGGCTTTCTCAATTTTAGAACCAAGCACTTCTTGTACAACCACATATACAACCGCAACACTCTTTCCAAAACAACCAAACAGCTTTTTACCAACGTACCAAAATTAGAGTCATATTCTCGTCCGGCACCAGAATTACCACCAAGATGTACATATCTGTCAGCAAACTCGTCGTCCTCGGCCTCGCTGCTGTCGCAAACGCACACATGGTCATGAACACTCCAATACCATTCAGACAGGATCTCAATAACTCTCCTATGCTCTTCCCATCACAATTCCCTTGCAAGCAACGAGGCGCTGCTACCTATGCCACAACTTCCCGTACCGATATGGCAATCGGATCCACACAGCCTCTCAAGTTCACCGGCAGTGCAGTTCACGGTGGAGGATCTTGTCAGATCAGCTTAACTTATGACACGGAGCCCACCGTGAAGAGTGTCTGGCGTGTGCTGGCGAGTATCGAGGGAGGTTGCCCGGCCGCTGGGACAGATGGCAATCTTGGGGATAACGCAAGTCAACCCAGTCCAACAGAATACACCTTTCCTATTCCCGATATTCCAACTGGCAACGCAGTCCTGGCCTGGACCTGGTTCAACAAAGTGGGCAACAGAGAATTCTATATGAATTGTGCACCTGTCACGATCGGTGCTGGCTCCGTCAAGCGCAACGAAGAAAATGCCACCATGCTTATGGAACGCGACCAATCAACATACGATTCTCTGCCATTGATGTTCACAGCCAATATTCCAGGTCTCTTTGATAACGAAACCCCGGAAGGATTTGATGTTGGATTCCCCAACCCAGGTAAAGCTGTCACCAGAATGGGCTCAGGAACACCTACGACCCTCCCAGGTGGCTCCCAACCTACACGCGGTGCATCCCCGGCCAAGCCTTCATCTCCTGTCGCTTCGCCAACCAGCACCACCTCACCTAAAACTGGAGCTCCAGAGCCTACGTCTCCGGGACTTCCAGGCGGTGTCTTTGCAACAGTCCCCAATCCAGCTGCCACTAAAGCACCAGCGGCACCACCAGCACCACCAGCTCAACCACCAAGCCCAAATGCTTCCACACCCGCTAGCCCATCTGCCAGCCCATCGTCATCGAAGAGTGCACCATCAGCTCCAGCCAGTACTGGCTCAACAGGCTCCGGCTCCGCACTGAGCGGCAAATGTGCAAGTGAAGGACAATGGAACTGTGTTGGAGGCACCTCATTCCAGCAATGCGCCAGTGGATCCTGGTCTCCGGTGCAACCGATGGCAGGTGGAATGCAATGTGAACCTGGACAATCATCTACTCTGAATATGTCTGCCAAATCGGTAGCAGTTAAGCGAGCTAGAGGCATCCGATTTTCCGAGGGACACGCCCGCCGAAACGCCCAGATATAAGATCTCTTCATGTTCAATAGCTGGTCCATTGAGCATTGTCTTTCTTTGACACTCTCCTCAACTATGATTTTTCTTTTATTTCTTTCTCCTCTTCCATTAGGGCATTTCGGCGGTGGCGTTTGGGATTTAGGCATGCGATTCTTGTACATACCCTGTTTTTGTGATCTTTGGGCTTTTTATACCAAAGACAAACCACTGGACTACACATAACCATGACGAGCCACATGAACTAGCTAGCTGTACAGATACACAGCTGGAAGAATACACCTAGAAGATACCAATACAATGGAATCTCATTTAAGAAAAACCTTAGCTTCCCTGTGTATATTCTCTTGAGTAAATGACATGAAATGTTATCGAATAACGGCTATAAACCCTGAATAACAGAACGAAATCATGGATGACTTTGTGACTTGACGCTCTTGATGTTCGCTTATAAATGCACGTGACCTCTCGGTGGGACCTCGGGACTTAGTGGTCACCTGGGCACTTCTTCTCAATCCTGCAGGTGATAAAATGATTTGAAATGTGCATGGATGCGTGATAGCCACGCATTCACAGAAACCATGGATGCAATAGTCATAGTATATATAACACAATGTCTTCGTAAATCCCTGTGCGACTGATTGTGTTGTACCATGTGTATGCTCACGTGACCTACCAAGAGTCCCGGTAAGGATGGTCTAGGTAGGTTATGATAAGCTTAAGGGGAGAGTAATAATGACTGACTATTGCATCCAGGTTGACTTGCCACAATCTCATTGAATTCAACAAATCACACGTCACAAGGCTTTGTAAAAAAGGATAATCTCAAGACAGCGATACCACTGACTGGACTATTCCTGGTATTAACCTGCCTAGAAGACTCAGATAGCCTCTATTTCCTTGACTGTGTTGCCATATTTTAGAGTAGTTAATCATTCAGGTCAAGGGCATTTTGCTTGTTCCTTGGCTCAAAGTCAGGAGCATTCGAGTCAGTTGCCGAAAGAGTAAAAAGAAACAAGTGTCAGGACCAGTCGTGATATATGAATGGCCAACCAACGCGACTTTGGCAGTAAATTTGGGCAAAATGAATCCCCCGAACTTCTTGTACAATTAGAAAGAAGTTGAGCGGGTAATACAGCGAGTAGATCAATGCCCAAGAGGTGGTCGTTTTAAGAAATGGTGATTTTGTTGATTTTCTATTTGACAAACCATTCGCAAGACATGAGGTGCGTCACAGCCAAAAATTTTGTACCATGGAGTAAGTAGGGCATTTGTTGTTAGTTCCAGGCATCGAAGACTTCTACGAGGCTCGAATTATCCTATTTTAGAGCGAAGCCTAAGTATGTATGGCTGGAGGACTGCGAATTATGCCTGATAGGACATTATGCTCTCTTAGATCAGACTTGCTAGACTCTCTTCTTCGATGACTAAGTAGTATAACAATAGACGCCTTTATATTCATTTCTTTCCTTTTTTCTTTGTGGCTATCTCCTCCTTGAAAAACCCTCCTTTGACAAATGAGTCTCTTGCCACGGCATTGATGATGCTGAATCGTTTAGGCCCAAGCTGATGACCACCATACCATCTAGTTACAACCACCATCACATCCCATAGCTCCATGAGTTGTATCAAGTGAAGAAGGCGCCCACCAGCAGCTGTTTCCCCGTCGTCATCACAATCCTGAAATGTCACCCCATTCTCTCCTCGGATCCTCCACGCCGTTATGTTATGTGTTGCGGATCGAACTTTCTTGTCAGAATCGAGAAGATGTTGGAGGTACTTTGCTGCTTGATCCGGTGAAGAGACCCCCGAACTTCTGGCCACGAAGACGGATTTCATTTCGACTACCACATCAGAGAGAGCCCAAGGAGGTTCCATACGGACAGATTCATCTGCTGGTGGGAATGTAGTGCAATCTGACTCGAAAGAATCTAGACTATCATCGGGAGGAGTGGTGTCTTCCGTCGCGCTGACGACTGAAAGCTCGGTATTCACATCCTCGATGGCATCAAACAGACAAACCTCACCCGGTTGGAAAACTCGGTCAACAGCCTTGCGGAATCGTTCCACAACTTGTGCGGCTTCACCCTTTCGTTCTCCGGAGCTGTGGGCACCCAACACCGATGGTGGTACTTTGGGATAGCTGCTCGGAAACTGGATTCTCAGAGAGACGTGCTGTGCTTGTGAGGGCAGGTGCAGGACGTAGACAGCACCATCGCTTCCCATGTTTACACCGTCAGCTACTAGCGAGTCATCGCCGTAGATGGAATTGATAGCCTCAATCTCATTGAGTAGGTCTTCGCTCATTGTTGACAAGAATGGACAATCAGATTTGGAAGGTCAGCGGGGATGGACAGCTCCGCGGGTAGCTGCATTTGAAGTGGGGTGTGAAGGCAATCCTGGCGCTTAGCGACCCGAGGTCATGCCGTTGGGCGCCTCCCAGTGGTGGTCAAGAAAAGTGGCAGAGATTCATTTTTGACTATTATCGTAAATTGTTCCAAAGTATTAAAATGTTTGAAATATCTAGAATAATTATCTTTATTGTCCTATTGATTTAGTAATCATTTTGATTAGTTATAATAAATAACATAATAGAAAAGTCTTTAGTAAAGTTAGGCTAACATAAAGGAAGTCTCTGCGGCTTTACTTGTCCACTAGGAGGGTGGGCGCTTATAACTTCGCCTCCTTGTAGGCTGTCTTTTATCACAAAACAAGCCCTGGACTTCTACTCCTTTTACAACGTTAAATGCTTCCGGAATTCTGAGTCGTTCTCTGCACAAACTACTTACACAGTATACAACGATACTATTATTTGAAATGAGAATTCTAACTCTCAAAACACCACCTGCAACGAGTAGCAAATATGCAAGTGCGATCAGCACAGCCGCTGGCAGGCCAGATGCAGGCCAGATGCAAGCCACGAGAACTTTTTTCGTGCAAAAATCTCCAAAGCGAATTTCTCCACTCTTGTAGCCAATTGCGAACAAGGTACCCTTAAAATAGTTGTTGGTTTTACTCGTACTTCCTTTTATAAACCTCGCTACAGTCTCTCTTCCCATCATGTTACACCTTCAGTTCTCTCTATCAACAGCCTGAAATGTTTACTCTAAATTATGGCAGAGGCTTGCCTCCACAAACACAATGGAAGTCTCGCACTCTTCGCGCACCTGTACTTGGCTCCTTGGTTCTTGTCTCTGTCGCCTTGATTGTGTTGCTAGAAATCCTTTCATTCATCAGCCGGCGAGACCACAATAATAACAGCGGGGCCTTAGTTTTTGCACCTGACGTTGATAATATATCAAACCGAGCGACGTTCGGGTAATAGATATTACTCGTTTACTAGGACTGTAAAGCTAACTGCGTGCAAGGTATCTTTACCTGCCAACGGTACTGGCGGTTTTATACAGCCTCGTATGGAGGTAACACCTTTGCCCCTTTCTTACTTGAAGCTTGCTGATTATTGTGCAAAGCTGGGTAGATCTAGATGCGAAGCGGTTGGAGCCATGGTTCCAGCTCTCCAACGCCACTGGGGCAATGGCTTCAGATTCAATATGCCTTTCGTACCCTACCGATTTCCTACCTTTTGTCCCTATTTCCGCTGCTAGGCGCAAGTAAGCATGCAATTCCTTGCTCTTTATGGTTCATTCTGATAATCTAGGCATTGGCGTGTCTTTTTCAGCGGTACTGTGATGCTTATGGTATTCTGGATCATAACACCATTGCAATCTTCGATTTTCAATACTCAAACCATCACCCGGATTGCTTCAGTAGATATTTTTTCTACCTCCCAGCTCCTCCCAATCAGGAAGCAAATTGACGCCTTGAGCGCAAACTTTCTTTATACTGCATATGGAATTACCTGGCTAAACCAGCAGCTGCCTCAATTTACTACCCGAACCCACACAGTTACTCCCTTCCGCCCTGACGTTACAAAGGAGACCTTAACTAGAGAGACATGGTCAACTTCAACCGATGCATACAGCACAACCCTTGTTTGCACCCCTGCAAATCCGACTTTTAATGAGAGTTCCAATTATTATGAGTTTGATAACGAGAGAGGATGTAAAGTTAAGTATATAAGCCCCATGGGAAGTTCCCGACGTTACTGGGTCAACTATATTGGTTGGTACAGTGATGCAGAACTCGACTATTCTTTGGCCGATGTGAACAATTGCGCGCGAGAGCATTCAAACAACTTCCTCGCGATTTGGGCAGAGCAGACGAACCGAAACACCACAGAATATAGCCCCAAAAATTGGCTCGCTAGTATGACGGCAGTGTTCTGTGTTCCGAGTTACCACGTCCAACAAGCAACAGTCACAGTGAATGCCACGACCCAAGCGATAGTTGATCTGTCTATTGCACCCAAAGAAACAGTCAGCCCAATAAACGTCAGCCAATCTTTTAACACGTCGTTGTTTGAATATATTTTTGGCAGTGGAGTTTCTCCTTTGAACTTGTACGCAAATAGAAAATTTTCTGAACGCATTGTGTTACAGCAATATCCCCGTTTCGCGTCCTTGGATATCAATGAACCTACTTCGAATGTCGTTGGATTCGCCTTGGGGACAAGTCAAATTGCGGTGTCGGAACTTTCAAATCCCGAAAACATCCAAAAGTCATTTGAAAAGGCGCATCAATTGTTGTTTGTTTCAGCATTCAGCGAGCTGACGAGGCCGTTCAGCAGTACGCAAAGTCCTCAACACATAGGCCGAGGAATCCGCCAAGACACGCCGGGGGCCATCGTACTAGTAAGAACAATTGCTATTATTGTCGAGGTTGGCCTTGGAATTATTGCCATATTCGCCTGTTGCCTATGGTATAACTCGTATACAAACCCGCTCAACTTGTCTTCGGATCCGGCCTCAATCATAGATATCACGTCACTTGTCCAGAATGACGACGATACTTTAGATGACCTCAAAAGTAAGTCAGCTTTAACTTGCCTCCCTTGACCTCCTTCCCTTGTGTCTTGGGGCCCCAAGATATGGCACAAGATACCTGTCTACTACTCCCGACACACCTTAAGAATTCATTGTGCTAGAGTTTCTAGTATAATTGACTTACTTGCCCTAATCTACTTGGGTCAATGGGGATATCTTGATTTCATTTGTCCTAAATTGCTCGTACAAATATCTTGGTTGTACGAGACTTTTAGGATAATGTTGTTTATAGAATAATGACGGCCTCTCTTACAAAAGACTCAACTGACTCCAAATCGCAATGATCAGATCACAAAATGGACAGTTCTTTAGCCCTAGAAAAAACAACGCAAAATAGCAGATATCGCCTTTTCAAGGATGCTCGAGGGACTGAGATCCTGGAGCAAATTTCCCGTCTCTCACATGTTAGTCCGCCTACAGCAAGTCAGTCCTCTCCCGGCAACCATAATCTAGACGGCATTGAGTTTGCGCCTATACAGCCCAAAGAACTCCGACTTTATGTGGGCACCGCTTTTATAAGTATTATGATTGCTGCGATTGCTGTCATTGTTATTCTTGAATTGTCAAGTTTGAAAAATAATGGTTAGTCTTAATATCCTGCTTCGCCCAAATCTACTTATATTTTGGCAAGGAATAACCCCCCCGTCGAATAATACAATTGTTCTCTCGATTATCGAAAACTTTGCACCGACTCTTTTTGCCACTTTTCTGGAACCTGTATGGACTATTCTGAATCGGTTATTGTGCTTATTGCAACCCTTTGAGCAGCTTAGAAAGGGAAATGCAAAACCTAGCTCCTCCGTGGCTGCTAAGTATACATCCTTACCTCCACAACTCACAATATTGAGAGCGTTACGATCAGGTCACTTCCTGCTAGCTTCAGTGTGTTTGATCACATTGTCAACAAATGTTCTTGCTGTTTTGCTTTCGTCTATATTTACCGAAAAACCAGTAATAAGTTCATTGTCATTCGTCTCTAAGCAAATACTATCACCACAACTCAACCAGACCATTGACTACCATGGAGATTACGTTATATACCAGGTAGGTCAAAAGGCTCTCAAACCTTGCTTTGCTGAGAGCCACAAACTAGATATGGGGATCGGTCACGTGTCTCAGTGCCACGTGATCCACCCCCTTTTAATTTTTCTCGTCTAATTCCAGGTTCCTTGGAGCGTTTTCAACCTGCTTTGACTGCCATTCTGTAGGCGATACCCAGATAAAGATTAGATGCTAACATCGTCTATAGGATCACTTTTACGTTTCTCTATCGAATCTTTCTCAGGGAACGACACTACCTCCCTGGTCGGATCCACAATTCTTTTATCTTCCGTTCGATATCAGCAACACTCCTTCTATATCGTATCCAAGCAAAAATGCTCTAGAGATCCATGGGAGCACTGTTGGGTTCGGGTCCAAGTTCACATGTGCGGAGATATTCCCCTCAGAGGGCAGTGAGGTAGTTCCCATAGGTATCGACAACATATTTATTTATTTATTTATTTCTATTTAACGTGCGGCGGATACTAACACCTAAAGGCTAGCTCCTAGATAATTCCTAGACAGGACAAAGGACGCTAGGGGGGAAAATCCCCCCTAGGCTACAGGGGTCGCAGATAGGAAAGCCTATCTACTAGTGACAGTTTAAAGAGAGACCCCATTTCCGGGGAAACTCCTATATATAGTTACAAGAGAGAGCAGTAATAAGAGAATCTCCTTCATCCCTCTATAGCATGCCCATCCATCTACTAGGTGCCTCCTCAACTCAGTCCTAGTCTTTGCCTAGAGCATGACACTCTAGCGTAACGCAAGAATTGAAAGGCTCTTAAGTAGAGCCTTTCTGTTTGTATGCGCAAAAGTCCCTCTCAAAGAGAAAGTCTTTCTGTATGTGTAGG